>CM031961.1:14132793-14247793 GCA_018749465.1 Paracanthobrama guichenoti | reverse complement strand
AAACCATTTTAATATCTGAATTATTCCAAGATGGTTTTGTAGGGGAAATTTGTGGTTGTAAACCTATTTCCAGGCTAAAAGTGCTTGTTGATGAAATTGAGCCAATTTAATAAGTAATTTACCAGTGGAGTAATTACATTTCATCAAAAAAAGACAGGCCACATATACACTATTAAATATGTTATGGATAAAATACCACATAGAATCTGTTCCAATCAAGCATCTTTTCAACCAATTTATTTGACGTGTTATTATTAGTATTATCAAAATTCAGAACTTTTAGGTCTAACCAGAAGTGCAATAGCAGCAAGTGTGCAGGACATGGATATGTACTGAATATATATAGAGAAGGCTATTACTATAAACAGAATTTTACAGGTTAATATGTACTATGAATATAATATACAGATGGCTATTACTATAAACAGAATTTACAGATAGATATGTACTGAATATAATATGCAGATGGCTATTACTATAAAGTTAGCAGTATATGAGGGGAGTGGGATCAACGAGGGTTAGAGTTCAATAAAGAGACGGCTCTGGGAAAAAAACTGTTCTTTAGTTTGCTGTTCCTGGTCCAGAGGCACCTGAAACACCTGGGAGAGAAAACAGTCTGTGGGCTGGGTGAGAGGAATCCTTAAGGATGCTGCGAACTCGATGCAGACAGCGTTTCCTCTGGAGTCAGGTAGTGGAGTCCCTGTGATGCGCTGGGCGGTTTTCACCACCCGCTGCAGTGCCTTGTGTTCTGCAACAGAGCAGTTCCCACACCATGTAACACAGAAAAGCATCCTGCGCATAGAAGTTCACCAGGATAGCTGAGGAGAACTGATTCTTCCTCAGTGGCCTCAGGAAGAAAAGGTGCTGGTGAGCCTTCTTGACCAGGCTGAAGGTGTTGGCTAATGACTGAGAGTCAATGTTCAGAAATCATTCATTATTACTATGTTTTTAACTATGCTGTAGAGCTGTATCTAGCGATGTGTTTGTTGTCAATCTCACTTTTTTTTTTATATTTTTAATGATTAAAAATATACCATTATTTTATTTTAAAAAGTTAATAATTGTATTTTATTGACAAAATATTTTAGTTTGTCTTGGAATTTTTTTTTATTTAAATTTTTTTTTTTCATTATCAGATAACATTTTAAGCTGTCATTTTGTCATGTTACAATGTGCCCCTCACATGTTACAATGTTCCCCACCTATGTGGCATGTTGTCACATTTCACTTCCATTCATTCGGGGTAAATCAAGAAAAATGTATACACTGTATTAATGAAACAAAACCACATATTTGTACTAGACATGTGTGAAATTAATGTGAAAAAAAAAAAAATACTTGCGTTAAAAGCGTTAGGTTGTGCCCCGCTCTCTCCTACGTCGTGTGCAGAGTGATGTTAACAGTTAAGCTAGCCGTTTTTTTCATACCACACATTTCATGACGGCTATTTTAAAGGCGTGTCTAGTGATCCATTCCACAGACTCTTTTGAATGTCTTTCAGAACTTTTCTAATTAAAAGCACTCAATTCATCCCAAAATAAAACATTGCTGCAAAAACGTTCTCATAATTTTTTGAAGGCAAAATCACTCTAGACAAATTGATTGTGAGTAGCTGTTGTTATTGTAATCTCTCTGGTTCGCACCAAGTGGTGCTCAAACCCGGGTCTTTCCGCATGGGAGTTGGACGCTCTAACAAGGAGGCTAAAAGCCATTACATACTCTGCAAGAACAGAGAAAAAAGTTATCTCTCCCTCTCTCAAAGTTCTCAGCTTGATCTCGCCACATCATCTGAGCAGAACTTTTTTCTTGTGGGTGTCCGAGAACTGTGATTGGTCAGAAATTTTAAGTGGGCAGGGTTAACACAGAGAAATGGCACCTGTTCGGCACCTGCTTTTTTCGTGAAGTATGAAATGTCCTGGCCAGAACTAATTTTCTTCTTGTTCTCGCCACCTCGAGAAAAGAAACAAATTTCTTTGTTCTTGTGAAGTATGTACCACTACCAAGCTTAAAGACTGCAACCTCTAGTGTCAGTCACTAGAGAGTCTTGACATCAGGGGAGAGAGATTTACCTGCACAGCTCTCAATAGCTGGCCTCCATTACACTATCAATCAAACCTTTATTTATATAGCGCTTTTTACAAGTCCAATTGTTTCAAAGCAGCTTCACAGTGTTAACAGGAAAATAATGCAAACAGGAAAATAATGCAACAGCCGTACATTGTACAGCCGCTCTGGTGAACACCGTGATGTTATCCAGCTAATTTCAATTATCATATAGTGTCAATGCAGGCAGATCGGCAATATAGTTGAAATTTAGGTGTCCCCAACTGAGCAAGCCAAAAGCCAAAGGCAACTGTGGCAAGGAACCAAAACTCCTTCAGGGCCAGAATGGAGAAAAAAACCTTGGGAGAAACCAGGCTCAGTCAGGGTGCCAGTTCTCCTCTGGCTGACGAACAAACAGTGTATGATTATAATTCTAGCAACATTTCATGTCTTAAGTCATATTAGGTAAATAGATATTCGTAAGATTGTTCAAAAGATTGGAGTTGTCATGCCGGAGACGGGTTTAATGGGGATGTCATGTCGATGCGGCCTTAACGGGGAGTTTAATTGGCACACTCTCTGCAGACATTTCAGGGATGCGTTGGTCATGTCCAGGCGCAGGTCAACCATCTGATCTGGATACGGCCCGGATCCGGCTGACTGCAGTGTGTCTGCTTCCCGAACAATGCTAGGAAGTCTGTTCCAGAGAATAGGAAAAGGATCGACCGCCTGCAGTTGATTTTGGTATTCTAGGGATTATCAACTGGCCAGAGTTTTGAGACCGCAATAGACGTGATGGAGTATAATGCATTAAGAGCTCACTCAAGTACTGGGGAGCTAAACCATTTAGTGCTTTGTAAGTAATAAGCAAGATTTTAAAATGTATGCGATGTTTAATAGGGAGCCAGTGCAGTGTTGACAGAAGCGGGCTAATATGGTCATACTTCCTCGTTCTAGTAAGAGCTCGAGCTGCTACGTTTTGGACCAGCTGAAGTTGAAGTTGAAGTTGAAGTTTATTTGTCATTACACATGTACAAGTACAGTATAACGAAATGAAGTTTGGAGCAAGCCTCCGGGCCGCAGCCGATTATTCAGGCGCCGCCACACGCTCTCCAGAAATACAAGAATGCAGTTTAGCAAGCATTACATAGCAAAACACAACAAAACATAAACATAAACATGACACAGTACACGTGGTCACGTGATGGGATTTTTTGTATGGAGTGGGAGAGGAAATAGATAAAGACAGGCAGACGGTTGTAGTGGGGGAGGGATCGGGCTAGGTTTGTGTATGGTGCGAGTGAGTCTGAGATTGTGTTGTGTGAGAATGTTAGCCATAACTTCAGATGTTTTCGAGTTCAGTTCTATGGTTTGTCCTTGAAGGGAGATAAGGCAGTGCACAGGGGAAGATAGCAGACAGCTGCCCGGCTGACCTCCCAACCGAGAGATAGGGACAAGTGAGGTTCGATGGGCTAGTTGATTAGGTCAGGCAAATACAATTTATTATTTTTTAATCCATTTGATGATCTTGGTAATTTGTCGGATCATAATCAATCAATCAGATCTGGTCCTCAGCGTTTCGCGTCCGGTCTGTGCAGTTTCCCTAGACATTACGTCCAGCCTCATGGCCAGACCGGTTACAGTCCGTAAAAGTTCACCGATCTGACCCCCGATAGAGCCCACTCTTCCCTGCGTATCCGCAGTCCGGACTGCGTTGTTACGGTTCAGTTCCTCAATTCCTATCACTCTCTGATCTAATTCCTTCAGACGGTCACACACAGCCCCGAAGCATTCTTTAATTTCCACAGACAGCGGCTGGGTGAATTTGCTTGCAGCTGTCTTACCAATCTTCCGATAGGTCAGGGCAATCCCAAAGCCAAAGAATAGGAACCCCGCCATCAATAATCCAGTCATGTATGAATCTTCCGCATCCTCCACGGACAGAGCCTCCAGGCACAGGACTTGCCAGTTGTTCCATGCGTCCCTCACGTACCCTGCAGCAAAGGTCCCGTCCGGGCAGGTGGGTTCTCCCGGGGCACCCTTCCTTAGTGAGAAAATCTTGTCGATCGCGCTGATTGACCAGTTAATCAATTCCATTTCAGTATTTTCAGGAGTCCAGCAAAGCAGCGGGTCAGAGAGAAAGAGAAGAGACGAAACACTAGACAAAACAAAACAGCGCAAGAGCCAGCAGGGAGCAGAGAGAAAAACACGTCTGCACGGATTGAAGGACAGAACAGTTTTGGAGTTTGTTTATTAAGCGAGCAGGGCAACCACCCAGTAGAGCATTACAATAATCTAGCCTTGAGGTCATGAAATCATGAATTAACTGTTCAGCATTTGTCATTGAAAGCATGTGCCGTAATTTAGATATATTTTTAAGATGGTAGAATGCAGTTTTACAGATGTTAAAAACATGGCTTTCAAATGAAAGATTGGTATCAAAGAGCACACCCAGGTTCCTAACTGACGACGAGGACTTGACAGAGCAGCCATCAAGTGTTAGACAGTATTCTAGGTTACTACTTGTGGAGCTTTTTTGTTCAATAATTAAAAATTATTTTTTTTCTGAATTAAGTTGCAGGAAATTACTGTTCATCCAGTTTTTTTTTATATCAGCTATGCATTTCGTTAATCTTGTGAATTTGTAAGTTTCGTCAGGGCGTGAAGAAATATAGAGCTGAGTATCGTCAGCATAACAATGAAAACTAACGCCATGCTTCCTAATGATATCTCCCAGTGGTAGCATGTACAGGGTGAAAAGCAACGGTCCTAGCACTGAGCCCTGCGGTACTCCATACTGAACTTGTGATCGGTGTGACATCTCTTCATTTACTGCTACAAACTGATAATGGTCAGATAAGTATGATTTAAGCCGTGCCAATGCAATTCCACTAATACCAATGTAATTTTCGAGCCTATTCAAAAGAATGTTGTGGTCGATAGTATCGAATGCAGCACTAAGATCGAGTAAGAGAGATACAACCACGATCAGATGATAAGAGTAAATCATTTGTAACTCTGATGAGAGCAGTCTCAGTATTATGATACGGTCTAAATCCTGACTGGAAATCCTCACAGATACCATTTCTTTCTAAAAAGGAACATAATTGTGAAGACACTGCCTTTTCTAGTATTTTTGACAGAAAGGGTAGATTTGAGATTGGCCTGTAATTGACTAATTCTGCAGGATCAAATTGCGTTTTTTTAATAAGTGGCTTGATAATAGCCAACTTTTTCAGTACATATCCTAATGACAAGGATGAATTAATAATATTAAGAAGAGGATCTATGACCTCTAGAAGCATCTCTTTTAATAGCCTATGATCTGAGATGTCGTCGCTCTGCTGCAGACACTATCATGACAGATCTATTTCAGATCCAGCCACTTTCAAAATAATCTGGCTGCGGGCATGGGCCAGATATTATTGCTGGCTGCCTGTTGCTGACCACTGCTCTACAGTGTTGAAGGCCTTCAAAAAATTTTTAAACTTCTTTGTAATTAATAAGGATCTAAAACAAGTCGAGTATTACAACTAATAAGTCGAGTATTACAGCGTCCTTTCATGAAACCGTTTCATTAATAATATGATGTATATGATGTTTTAACCTCTTGGCATATATGGATAGATTAATTTATAATAAAAAATTAGGAGTGTGATAGAACACCAATTATCAATTATAGTTGCATCCTTTTCTGGCTTGGGAATAAGAGATATCACCCCTTGTTTCATAGTGGGAATCATTGTTCCATTCTCTATACATTCTTGGAGCATTAGGAGAAAGGGTTGCTCTCTTTTTCATTGTTTTCATCACATCACTAATTTCGTTTAAAGAAACAGAAGCCTCACATGATAATTTAAATTCATCACTTAACTGAGGTATATAATTCTTAATCTGAAGTAGCTATGACTCTTCCTATAGAAATTAGTGACAAATATCCCTATTTCTTCAGTATGTTTAGAATTTGAATCATTAATATGCAACGCTGACATACTTTTCATTTAAAAATTCCTTTTCTCAAGTGAAAAGAAGAAGCTTTTTTTCTCCTTCCTCGATCGATCTCGCTCTGGATCTCACGAAGGCTTCTTTAACTATTTCTATACACTCACCTAAAGGATTATTAGGAACACCATACTAATACTGTGTTTGACCCCCTTTTGCCTTCAGAACTGCCTTAATTCTATGTGGCATTGATTCAACAAGGTGCTGAAAGCATTCTTTAGAAATGTTGGCCCATATTGATAGGATATCATCTTGCAGTTGATGGAGATTTGTGGGATGCACATCCAGGGCACGAAGCTCCCGTTCCACCACATCCCAAAGATGCTCTATTGGGTTGAGATCTGGTGACTGTGGGGGCCATTTTAGTACAGTGAACTCATTGTCATGTTCAAGAAACCAATTTGAAATGATTCAAGCTTTGTGACATGGTGCATTATCCTGCTGGAAGTAGCCATCAGAGAATGGGTACATGGTGGTCATAAAGGGATGGACATGGTCAGAAACAATGCTCAGGTAGGCCGTGGCATTTAAACAATACCCAATTGGCATTAAAGTGTGCCAAGAAATCATCCCCCACATCATTACACCACCACCACCAGCCTGCACAGTGGTAACAAGGCATGATGGATCCATGTTCTCATTCTGTTTACGCCAAATTCTGACTCTACCATCTGAATGTCTCAACAGAAATCAAGATTCATCAGACCAGGCAACATTTTTCCAGTCTTCAACTGTCCAATTTTGGTGAGCTTGTGCAAATTGTAGCCTCTTTTTCCCATTTGTAGTGGAGATGAGTGGTACCCGGTGGGTTCTTCTGCTGTTGTAGCCCATCCGCCTCAAGGTTGTGCATGTTGTGGCTTCACAAATGCTTTGCTGCATACCTCGGTTGTAACGAGTGGTTATTTCAGTCAAAGTTGCTCTTCTATCAGCTTGAATCAGTCGGCCCATTCTCCTCTGACCTCTAGCATCAACAAGGCATTTTCGCCGACAGGACTGCCGCATACTGGATGTTTTTCCCTTTTCACACCATTCTTTGTAAACCCTAGAAATGGTTGTGCATGAAAATCCCAGTAACTGAGCAGATTGTGAAATACTCAGACCAGCCCGTCTGGCACCAGCAACCATGCCACGCTCAAAATTGCTTAAATCACCTTTCTTTCCCATTCTGACATTCAGTTTGGAGTTCAGGAGTTTGTCTTGACCAGGACCACACCCCTAAATGCATTGAAGCAACTGCCATGTAATTGGTTGATTAGATAATTGTATTCATGAGAAATTGAACAGGTGTTCCTAATAATCCTTTAGGTGAGTGTATTTAATAAACTAGTGTTTTCTGAGTTAGTGTCGGCTGCAAAGATGAAGTTGACAATGCCATCTCCGCTGTGTAGTGGACGCTCCTTTAAAGAGAAATGCACCTTTCATACGTATTACTTAATCAGAGAGTATTTGATTTTGAAATTGTGTTTTATTTTATAGTTTAATATATAATTTTATTGCTACTTATTTTTCAATCTTGTTCTGTTCTAAATACCATTCATTTTAAAGGATTTGCTATGGAGAGAGGGGACCTAAAATAGCCTAGGCTATAGTGTTTATAATGTTTGTAAATGTTTTATTTACCGGTATATAACTCCATGTTTTAAATCCTAAGGGCAAGTGATTTAGGGGCATGATATTTAAATGATGATTGTTTCCAGCTGCCAATTTATCAACATACGATCATTCATACGATCATTCATACGATGCGATTGGCGGCATACAAATGTTTCCTGTTGTAAGATGATTTTTGGGCTCGGATCTGCACTCAATTCTTAATAAATGTATTAATAAATGTAATTCTTAGCAGATTGATAAATGAGGCCCACTAACTCCATTTACCATTCAATTTTGATCTTAGAAAATGTACAGAACTTCTGCACTCACAAGCCGCTATACACACTTCATGAAAGGTAATATCCGAAAAGCATCAAAGGGGCATTTTAATGTAATCGTGAAGCTCTGTGTGTACTGTCTATGAAGGTAAATAGTTTTATTTTTGTTGTTGTTGTAATTATCCCCTCCCCTACTTCTTTTACAGTGGTTTTGAGGCTATAATTTTTGCTGTTTTGTTTACATTGAATTTGAAAATATAATAAAAGTCTCTCTCTCTCTCTCTCTCTCTCTCTCTCTCTCTCTCTCTCTCTCTCTCTCTCTCTCTCTCTCTCTCTCTCTCTCTCAGCCTGGATAAGGGGTTTCCATTCGTAGGGCAGGTGGGTGTGGAATCTAAAGTCATTCCAGGTTTGGATAAAGGAGTTCAGGGCATGTGTGTAAACGAGCGAAGGAAAATCACCGTACCTCCTCACCTTGCTTATGGAGTCTTGGGAGCTGGTAACAATGTCTTCTGCTTTTTCCCATTCATTTTTATAGTGCTTTTTACAATACAGATTGTTTCAAAGCAGCTTTACAGTGATAACAAGAAAATAATGCAACAAAGTTTGAAAAAACATTAGTTATTAATTTAATTTAGAAACCAGGCTCAGTCGGGCGCCAGTTCTCCTCTGACCAACAAACAAACTGTGCATAATTATGATTCAGGCAGCATTACAGGTCAGAGGTCAGACTGAATATTCAAAATATTTAATCCAGTTCCATCTGGTTGAAGATTGGAGTCATCACATCAGTATGGAGACGGGTTTGTTGAGGATCTGTGCCACTGGCTGTTGTGTCGATGAGGCACTGCTGACACTTCAGGGATGCGTTGTGGTTGTGTCTAGGCGGAGGTCCTCCATCTGATCTGTATACGCCCCAGATCTGGCTGACTAAGGTAAACCTCGGGATAAACAGAGACTAATATTAGCATAGATGCCATTCTTCTTATGATGTAACAAGTACATTGGGCGTTATAGGAAGTGTTCCCCGTTGCTGACCTATTATGCAGCCTAACAATCATTTGGTAGCACTTTATTTTGATGGCCCACTTTAGACATTCTACTAACTATAAGTTAGTAGAACCAACTACACGTCAACTAACTCTCATTAGAAAATTAGTAGCCTGTCTGCCTAATATCTGCTAACATTTTACTTTGATGGCCTGTCAACAGACATTCAACCGACTATAAATGACTTTGCAAGTGCATGTCAACCCGAACCCGAACCCTAACACCTAACCCTAACCCTAACCCTAACCCTAACCTAACAATCTACTAACAGTCTACAAACACTCGAATGAGAGTTAGTTGACATGTAGGTGCAAACTTACTTATAGTTTGCATAATGTCTAAAGTGGACCATCGACATAAAGTGTAACCAATCATTTAATTGATTTGAATAATAGAAATTGATAATGTGTCATGTACATGTCAGGTTAAAGAGATGTCTTTTTAGTCTAGATTTAATCTGACAGAGTATGTCTGCTTCAATGCTAGGAAGACTGTTCCAAGGTTTAGGTGCTAGATAGGAGAATGATCTACCACCTATGGATGTTTTTGATATTCTAGGTATTATCAATTGGCCAGAATTTTGATATTGCAGTAGACGTGAAGGATTATGATGAGTTAAGAGCTTGCTCAAGCACTGGGGAGCTAAACCAATGCTTTGTAAGTAATTAGCAAGATTTTAAAATGTATATAGTGTTTAATAGGGAGCCAATGCAGTGTTGACAGAACCGGGCTTATACTTCCTGGTTCTAGTAAGAACTCTATCTGCTGCGTTTTGGACTAGCTGGAGTTTGTTTATTAGAAGGCCTGGTGGCGTCCTCGAGCCTCATATTGCTGTCCGCTGGCGATGGGAGGGGAGGATGGGAGTGGCAAGGCTTTTTTGCAGCATCGCATATCTGCCAGGTTCAGCCACATGTGGACATTGCCCGGGCCAGAGAGCATGGGAGCAAAAATTCTGGCACTTTTTTCACTCTGAGAGCAAAGTCCATCGCCATACACAGTTCCTGCATAACCCCTGGGTCGGAACTACCCTTGTGCAATTCCTTGAGCGCTTTGGCCTGGTAGACCTGCAGGAGCGCCATGACCTGCAGGGCAGATCCGGCTTCTCTGCAAGCTGCGCAAGTCTTGCCCACCAGAGAGGATGAGAACTTACAAGCTCAGGAGGGGAGACGCTGAATTACCCCGCCAAAAGGTAGCGGCCACAGCATAGACCACACCACAGACCGTTCCACTGGGGGGAGCTAAACATACCCCTTAGCCGCGCCGCCATCGAGGGTAGTGAGGGAGGAGGTGGCATCGACCGGCTTTGGGCAGAAAAAGGTGCTGTCCACAATCTGGTAACTTCCTCATGCACTTCTGGAAAGAAAGGCACTGGGGCGGGGTGCTGAGAACCAGTACAGGCTGCCCCGAGATACCAATCGTCCAGCCTTGAGGGTTAGGGACACAGTGGTGGATTCCACTTGAGCCCGGCACTTCCCCGACGCATCCACTTCCTTATTTATACATGCACAGCAGGGAGGAGCATGGAATGCGTGAACTGCATGCCAATGTTCATTGGCTTGTTTAGTTTACTCTCAAATTCGATTGGTCTCTCAAAGCGATTCTCAATTTGTCTGTCAGTTCCGACATACATCGAATGTGACCGACTAAAAAGGAACTATGTTTATATATTTATATAGGGCTATATATATATATATATATATATATATATATATATATATATATACACTCAACTAAAGGATTATTAGGAACACCATACTAATACTGTGTTTGACCCCCTTTCGCCTTCTGAACCGCCTTAATTCTACGTGGCATTGATTCAACAAGGTGCTGAAAGCATTTTTTAGAAATGTTGGCCTATATTGATAGGATATAACAGTTGATGTAGCAAAGTTAGTGTAATTATTCAGCTCAGCATCTTGCAGTTGATGGAGATTTGTGGGATGCACATCCAGGGCACGAAGCTCCCGTTCCACCACATCCCAAAGATGCTCTATTGGGTAGAGATCTGGTGACTGTGGGGGCCATTTTAGTACAGTGAACTCATTGTCATGTTCAAGAAACCAATTTGAAATGATTCAAGCTTTTCGACATGGTGCATTATCCTGCTGGAAGTAGTCATCAGAGAATGGATACATGGTGGTCATAAAGGGATGGACATGGTCAGAAACAATGCTCAGGTAGGCCGTGGCATTTAAACAATGCCCAATTGGAACTAAGGGGCCTAAAGTGTGCCAAGAAAACATCCCCCATACCATACACCACCACCACCAGCCTGCACAGTGGTAACAAGGCATGATGGATCCATGTTCTCATTCTGTTTACGCCAAATTCTGACTCTACCATCTGAATGTCTCAACAGAAATTCAGACTCATCAGACCAGGCAACATTTTTCCAGTCTTCAACTGTCCAATTTTGGTGAGCTCGTGCAAATTGTAGCTTCTTTTTTCTATTTGTAGTGGAGATGAGTGGTACCCGGTGGGGTCTTCTGCTGTTGTAGCCCATCTGCCTCAAGGTTGTGCGTGTTGTGGCTTCACAAATGCTTTGCTGCATACCTCGGTTGTAACGAGTGGTTATTTCAGTCAAAGTTGCTCTTCTATCAGCTTGAATCAGTCGGCCCATTCTCCTCTGACCTCTAGCATCAACAAGGCATTTTCGCCCACAGGACTGCCGCATACTGGATGTTTTTCCCTTTTCACACCATTCTTTGTAAACCCTAGAAATGGTCGTGCGTGAAAATCCCAGTAACTGAGTAGATTGTGAAATACTCAGACTGGCCCGTCTGGCACCAACAACCATGCCACGCTCAAAATTGCTTAAATCACCTTTCTTTCCCATTCTGACATTCAGTTTGGAGTTCAGGAGATTATCTTGACCAGGACCACACCCCTAAATGCATTGAAGCAACTGCCATGTGATTGGTTGATTAGATAATTGCATTAATGAGAAATTGAACAGGTGTTCCTAATAATCATTTAGGTGAGTGTATATATGTGTGCTCGTTCATTTAGGAGAACTGGCCCCCTGTCTGAGCCTGGTTTCTCGCAATAAATTTAACTGCACTGACACTATCAGATAACAATAAATTTGAACTGAACTGTACTGAACTGAGCTGAATAATCACACTAATTTTGCTACATCAACTGTTATTGAACGGAATTAAAACAACTTTGAACTTTGAGATGAATAATGACTAGGGATGGGTATCGTTAAGGTTTTAACGGTATTACTACTCTTACCGATACTGCTTATGGATCCGGTACTTTAGCGCTTCTTATCAGTTCTTTTTGTTATATTTTTTTATAATAAAAATAAAAATGTAAAACATAATTAACATTGCTTTATAATCTGAAAATGTAAAATATCTATTTATCGAGTATCTTTCTTTTGCCTTTTGTCGCTTGATTCACATTAATGGCACAATCGTCACAGTTTATTAGACATTGCCTTTTTAAAACCGAATGCAGGTCTAATAATATACATAATATTTATAACTATTAACGCCCATTTAAGACATAAACTTTCTCACTATATTTACTCACTGTTTAAGTGAATACTCTCCAAGTGGTCATTTTGACATAGGCTGATTGTTGTGTGTATTTGATGGTCTAGCCCTTTGCACACGAAGCCTAAAGTACTATAATGTGCAAGTTGCAGTTGGATTTGAAGCGCACATGCATAAGCCGCATTTAAGTTGTAAACAGCGTCTCTTGTGCGGGTTATTGTGCTTTTAATAGCTCTATCTATTTATTATCAAACACGTTCTGCAATTTAGCTACAGTAGAGACTGAATTTTACAATAATCACCAATTGTGCTGTTTGTAACGTTAAGTTTGGGGTTTAGGGGAACCAATGCTCACCGCTGTGAAGGGAAGGAAGTTGCGCAAGATGAAACACGGCAAGTTTTTAATAGTTTTACCTCATATCTATTTATAATTCTTGGCAACCAAAATTAAAATCCAAAATAATCCTGTTTATTAATGTGAAGATGCTTTGGAACTATGTAGACATTCTAAGGTTCTTTAATACCTTTTTCCAACCAGAATGGTCTGCGTTCTCGAACACAAGCTCATTCTTAGCCAGCCTGTTAAGAACTGCTGCATTTTTTCAAAGACTTCCAAAGAAGCTATATGTTGGTTACCTGACTACAACTAGTTTATAGTTATTATATTTAACTAGTTATATTTAGACATAATTTTAGGCCCTTGATGTAGTAAATTAGTAATTTTTTTCCACAAAAAAGTGGGCTTGAAAATAATCCACACAGGATTTGGCAAAGGTTGCGATTTATTTATTTTTTTTTAAATGAGCAGCTTGTCAGTGAAGCACGGCTCTGTGATCAGTAGTAAATCCTGCTCCATCTGAAAGCCAGAGGGCAATCTCACGCAGAAACTGCCCAGCAGAAGTACAAACCCGATTCCAAAAAATTTGGGACACTGTACAAATTGTGAATAAAAACAGAATTTAATGATGTGGAAGTTTCAAATTTCAATATTTTATTCAGAATACAACATAGATGGCATATCAAATGTTTAAACTGAGAAAATGTATAATTTTAAGGGAAAAATAAGTTGATTTTAAATTTCATGGCATCAACACATCTCAAAAAAGTTGGGACAAATGCCATGTTTAATACTGTGTGGCATCCCGTCTTCTTTTTATAACAGTCTGCAAACGTCTGGGGCCACAGTCCATCTTAAATTAGCTTTTGCCCAGAGAAAACACCTGCGCTTCTGGATCATGTTTAGATATGACTTCTTTTTTGACCTATAGAGTTTTAGGTGAATGGCACGGTGGATTGTGTTCACCGACAATGTTTTCTGGTAGTATTCCTGAGCCCATGTTGTGATTTGCATTACAGTAGCATTCCTGTATGTGATGCAGTGCCATTTAAGGGCCTGAAGATCACAGGCATCCAGTATGGTTTTCCGGCCGTGACCCTTACGCACAGAGATTGTTCCAGATTCTCTGAATCTTTGGATAATATTATGCACTGTAGATGATGATACCTTCAAACTCTTTGGAATTTTTCTCTGAGAAACTCCTTTCTGATATTGCTCCACTATTTTTTGCTGCAGCATTGGGGGAATTGGTGATCTTCTGTCCATCTTCACTTCTGAGAGACACTGCCACTCTGAGAGGCTCTTTTTATACCCAATCATGTTGCCAATTGACCTAATAAGTTGCAAATTGGTCCATCTGTTCCTTATATGTACATTTAACTTTTCCGGCCACTTATTGCTACCTGTCTCAACTTTTTTGGAATGTGTAGCTCTCATGAAATCCAAAATGAGCCAATATTTGGCATGACATTTCATGTCTCACTTTCAACATTTGATATGTTATCTATATTCTATTGTGAATACAATATAAGTTTATGAGATTTGTAAATTATTGCATTCCTTTTTTTATTCACAATTTGTACATTTTCCCAACTTTTTGGAATCGGGTTTGTAGAATACTATGAAATAATATGTTGTGTGCCTTAATTCTGTGTAAGCCACACCTTACTTAAAAAGAAGTATACTTCAAGTTCATTTTATGATGTATACTTAAAACTTTTAAGTATATTTTTAAGTATAGTTTATGTAGTAAGTATGCTAATATCAATGTGTACAAGTAGTAAACTTGTAAGTGTACTATTTCAATACTGCTTGGGACTAAATTGGCTCACTTTTTAGTATATAAAAGTATATATTTAAGTGTACTATAAGTGTAACCGTAGTAAACTTTGTGCACAACTACGTTTCTCATTTGTACTGCATCTGTACTACAAGTGAACATAAGTATACTAGTAGTTTACTATTTTAATACAAGTAGTAATTTATTTAGTTTATGAAAGTACACTTTGAAGTTTATTCTCAGTAAACTACTAGTTTAGTAGTTTTATACTATACTTGTAAGTTTTCAAGTAACATTATACTTATAGTTTGCTATATATATATATATATATATATATATATATATATATATATATATATATATATATATATATTTGCACTTTCAGTATACTACTATGTTCAAATGTAGTTATTAATTTTTTTATACTTGAAACATTTAACTGTACTTTAATTTTAAAAACATTTTATTATAGCTTCATGCATCCTTTATTATCAACACTTGAATGTGGGTAGGTTTCAATAAAAGCTGAGAAAATCACATTGTCAAAGACTACGCCTTGATCAAATTCAGAACGATGATCAAAACATAGATGGAGTAGATTGAGTCTATCAACACCAAAATCACCGGACGCATGTTGAACGCATGTTGCTTTTTCAAATGCATGTAAAAGTGACTCAATCTTGCAGTGCTTTCAGATGGATCAGCATTAACTACTGATCACAGAGCCATGCTTCACTGAAAAGCTGTGCATAAAAAAATAATCGCGGCCTTTGTGATTTCATAATCGCACTAAGCCAAATCAGTTAAAGTGTGGTTTCGGGTTAATTGTGATTAATCATGTAGCACTACTCTCTATGTTCTGTTATCTCAACTTGCTCAACACTGGTGTTTCTCTCTAGGTTCAGTTATCCCACCTGACACAACATTGGTGTTTGATGTGCTTTTGCTGGATTTGTGGAATAAAGAAGACAAAGTTCAAATTCGTACGCTTCACAGACAGCAGAAGTGCAAGCGGACAGTGATGCCCACTGACTTTGTCCGTTATCATTACAATGGATCTTTGTTAGTGGGAAACATGTTTGAGTCCAGGTGGGCCAAAATAACAAATCAGATTTTTTCGGGGGTGGGGGGATTATAGAGAACAATGATAGCTATTGCAGTATGTGCATAAAGTACTTTATCTGAATTTCATAGTATTAGATACAAAATATCAAACCAAGTGGCATCTGCAAACAAGTAAATTATGTCAGAGCTTTTTTGGGCCTTTTCAATTATTCTTGACCTACTGGTCTCATGGTCTTTTGTAATGGATGTATCCAGTCAGTTCGCCTCAAGTTCACACAGGTGTATTTGTGAATAATCACAGGTGTTTTTATTACATTAACAAATACATTTTCCTTTTGTTTATTTTAACAAAGTTCAGGAGAAGCATGTTTAGGTAATCTAGCCAATCAGCACAAGAGGAAGCTTATCCTCAGTCAAATCTCACTTCCGTTTCTCAACAGTTTTCCATCATTTGGCCCTGCCCTAAGTGCCCATCATGTCCCATGCTCTTCCTGTCTGACAAAATCTTTTGTCTCTGAGGAATCTGATCTGTGGGGTATTTTGAGCTGACACATTCTAGGGACACCTGAGACTTATATTACATCTTGTAAAAAGGGGCATAATAGGACCTTAAGGGGACCTTTAAAGCAATGAGACAAACTCAGATCAATTCAGACATCCAGTTCTCTCGCAGATTAAATAAATCTCAACCACACAACCTGTACTTTTCTATTTAGTCTGTTAACCTTTCTCCCAAAGCCATTCCAATTTAGCAAGTATGGTCCATCGATCTCTATACACTTCTCTGCTTCTTTTCTTCTACCTGTTCTGCCAAACGTGTCAGATTAAACTATATCAGGTGTTTTCGCTAAAGCGTAGGAATTTAGCTGAACCGAAGTGTAAGTTTCATGGTGTTTATAAAGGGAGCACACATTGCTCGCTTTCTGTATTTATAGACAATTCGAATAAACATTATGGTTCCATGCTGCTATTTCGGGTGCGGTTTGAGATGCAATCCTTATGTTAATTGGGTCGATTGAGTATGGAATTAAATTAGTGCTGCTGTCGAATAACAAGTCAAACTTTTGTTTGCGTGCAAACCTTTAATATACCCAAAATATGATGTTGTGAGGTTTAGCGAGAGTACACATATACGTTTCTTTCCTAATCGTAGCCAGAGGGCGCCCTCATACAGAAAGCGAGAAAAGACTTAAAACTTTAACACTTTTGACATTCTAGGAATCCCTAATATGGGCAAAGCATCCAGATATCACTGTAGCAGAATAAAATGCAGATAGAGACATATGAACTGAAGTAACATGAAGACCTAAGCACTCGATTACTATGGTCTATTTGTTATCAGCCAGGTATTTTTATGTGAATAAAGCATATTTATAAAACAGTAAGCAATGTCAGCCTTTATAACTGCACAGAATGCTACGTATATTATATTCCTTTTGCCTCATAATATGATACGAAGCCATGTCAGATCACAAAAGTAAGTTATTTCAACACTGGATGCCCCATTAGTTTAAGCAAAACATGTATTGTGCTGGACAACAGGCCCGTAAACACATCTAAGCTTGAAAAGACTGCCGTAACACTTTCTGACAAGAGGATGCAATGAGACCTGTTGTCCTGTGTACATGTGATGTCCGGCATAAAACCTATTGCACGTTATAAGTGACAAACGCACACGCTTGCAAACCTAAGCCATCAAACTGCCGTCATCTGAGAAGGAATGCCGTTTCCAAACCGGAAGATACTTTTCAGATTTTTAATAAAGATTACCACGACAAACATTTTTTCTGTGTATTAACTTGCACAGATTAATTGTTCACCCTAAGACCTTTAATATGTGCTAACAAAGTAAATAGGGTCAATTTTGATTTCATGAGGACTTTAACAGCAACCTGAATGATGTGGATCATTTACAAAGCACTATAGGTTACAATACGAACAAGCAACGTCAAGCGTTCACTTTGCACATCAAGCGCTGTCTCATACAAATGCGTGCAACTTTTTGCTCGCATTATAACACAAAATTTTGCTCATATAGAACTTGCATCTGTTGCCGCGACAGCCAATTGAACATTCAGAATGATAGGCTGACCTGGACTTAAAAACACCACTGTAGTATTTAACATTTCCCATTGTTAAAATTATTAACGCTTTAACTTTGTCGTAGGACCATCAATCGATGGCGCTAAGGAATGTCAGCATCGTCAACTGACAACATGAAACAAATAATTCACTGCTTATATACTCCAGGTGTCAAACAGTGATTGGCCAGACCTATTATTATGAATGAATGACGTGGCATTACAGTCTTCCTGGTAGAACCTTTGCTAAAAGCTTTAATTTCTAAAGCAGAGGTGCCCAAACTTTTTACAACGAAGGGTCAAAAATCAAACTTGATAGAGGTCCGTGTGCCAAAAGTAAAAGTTGCATTATATCAAACTTTTATATTAAATATAAAGTGGTTAATCTTGTTTACCCATGATTTATGATTTTATCATTTTAAGACATTAAAGGGATAGTTCACCCAAAAATGAAAATTTGATATTTATCTCCTTACCCCCAGGGCATCCAAGATAGCCTTCAAACAGCCTTCATTACACGATTACTTCTGGTGAGTGAGGTCAATGTATAAGTGATCGCATGATGAAGGCTGTTGGACATAGTAGCGTATTAGAGGTAAAAAATTATATAAATACTGTTCGGTTTCTCACACAAACTGATAGTTTCGTGTCTTAAAACATCAATGTGTAGTCACAAGCCGCAGTGTTTAATGTGGATTTGTCTGTGCATGTTTTTTTTTTCTGTTTTTTTTACTCTCAAAGATTTTGTTACAGTTCACATGCATAATATACGACTGCAACAGTTGGAATAAAAAATCTTCATTTGTGTTCTACTGAAGAAACAAAGTCATTTATATCTTGGATGCCCTGGGGGCAAGCAGATAAACTATACAGCACAGTGTAGCCTATTCTTCAAATGTTCCCGCATGGCATATTCATAATAGTATTGCATATGACATAATGTGAATGACAGGGTACCCGCGGGGTCTTAAAAAGTCTTAAATTTCAAAATCAAAATTTAAGGCCTTAAAAGGTCTTAAATTCGATGAAATATTGAGTTCTAGGTCTTAAATAATTTTAAACAGGTCTTAATTTTCCAACGTCCATGTAACGCTACCTCTAATGCTTATTGAAATGCTCCCGCAGCGCTTTAGTGTGTGTGTGTGTGTGTGTGTTTATTTCGGGGTGTTGTAGTTCTTTCTTTCGCTAGTACAACTATACACTCACCTAAAGGATTATTAGGAACACCTGTTCAGTTTCTCATTAATGCAATTATCTAATCAAGCAATTACATGGCAGTTGCTTCAGTGCATTTAGGGGTGTGGTCCTGGTCAAGACAATCTCCTGAACTCCAAACTGAATGTCAGAATGGGAAAGAAAGGTGATTTAAGCAATTTTGAGCATGGCATGGTTGTTGGTGCCAGACGGCCGGTCTGAGTATTTCACAATCTGCTCAGTTACTGGGATTTTCACGCACAACCATTTCTAAGGTTTACAAAGAATGGTGTGAAAAGGGAAAAACATCCAGTATGCAGCAGTCCTGTTGGTGAAAATGCCTTGTTGATGCTAGAGGTCAGAGGAGAATGGGCCGACGGATTCAAGCTGATAGAAGAGCAACTTTGACTGAAATAACAACTCGTTACAACCGAGGTATGCAGCAAAGCATTTGTGAAGCCACAACACGCACAACCTTGATGCGGATGGGCTACAGCAGCAGAAGACCCCACCGGGTACCACTCATCTCCACTACAAATAGGCGCTGAATGAGCTCACCAAAATTGGACAGTTGAAGACTGGAAAAATGTTGCCTGGTCTGATGAGTCTTGATTTCTGTTTAGACATTCAGATGGTAGAGTCAGAATTTGGCGTAAAGCAGAATGAGAACATGGATCCATCATGCCTTGTTACCACTGTGCAGGCTGGTGGTGGTGATATAATGGTGTGGGGGATGTTTTCTTGGCACACTTTAGGCCCCTTAGTTCCAATTGGGCATCGTTTAAATGCCATGGCCTACCTGAGCATTGTTTCTGACCATGTCCATCCCTTTATGACCACCATGTGCCCATTTTCTGATGGCTACTTCTAACAGGATAATGCACCATGTCACAAAGCTCAAATCATTTCAAATTGGTTTCTTGAACATGACAATGAGTTCACTGTACTAAAATGGCCCCCACAGTCACCAGATCTCAACCCAATAGAGCATCTTTGGGATGTGGTGGAACGGGAGCTTCGTGCCCTGGATGTGCATCCCACAAATCTCCATCAACTGCAAGATGCTATCCTATCAATATGGGCCAACATTTCTAAAGAATGCTTTCAGCACCTTGTTGAATCAATGCCACGTAGAATTAAGGCAGTTCTGAAGGCGAAAGGGGTTCAAACACAGTATTAGTATGGTGTTCCTAATAATCCTTTAGGTGAGTGTAGTTCGCTGTTATTACAACTACAAATGAGACCAACATGCATCTTATATTGCAGCCAATCAACTTTTGTGTTATTTGCGCGAGCCGCAAGTCTCTTTCGGATTGTTTTTTTACGGTCTATGGATTGTACCTCTCAGACACATAAAACTTTTATTCTTTCTTGATTTTATTCTTCAGCTGTTCTTCCAGCTCCACGATCGTGAGATCGAAGGGGAATCTTTCTCACCTGCTATCTCGCTTAATGACCAAATAAAGGTCTGATATGCCTGATACCACTAAAAAACGTTAATAAAAACATTGTAAACCACAAACTCAATACGCTACTGACACACAGACTGGTGTCAGACTGTCTGTGGATTCTGTGCACACGTTTGGCGCCTGTCAGCGCTCCTGTGAGTAAGTTATATGAATGTGTTCTATTTCTAGGCTCATTACTCTTGAACGATCAAATACATACATTATTATGCATGTGTTCATATTGACGGTTATGTCGTCTTTGGGAGTCAGGACGTGTCTGTATTGGATCTGCGCATTACTGTAGGTCTTAAAGTGAAAGCAACCTAATTTAACATTTAGCCTGTACCTGCTCCTGTCTGTCGTTAATGTAAAAAAAACCAAAAAAACAAAACAAACAAAAATAAAACACGGTACTCAATCTTAAAGTACTGTTTGTATCTGTGTCGTTATGTTGTATTTATTTGTCCTATTATCATTTGCTTATAAGTTATTTTATTAGTGACCATTTACTTTATTAGTTAATTACTTGAGAACTTTTACTTATATTAAGTAATTGCTTATTGCTGTGGTTTACTTGTAAGATTTTGGTCATATTTCCACCCTAAGCGATCATGTTATTAAAGACAGATAGACCAGCCTTTTTATGTAATACAAAAAAAAAAATGTTTTATTGCCATGTGTGACTATTGTGTGTCTAACATAATAATATGGTAAATGTGGCATCCTAATTATGAAAAGAAAAAAAAAAAAAAATTCTGGAAATGACCACCACTAAATCAGTCTTTTTGGTGTGTGTGTGTTTGTGTGTGTGTGTGTGTGTGTGTGTGAGTGAGTGAGTGAGTGAGTGAGTGAGAAATCCTGATGGGATTGAGCTATGAGGAGGTGCAAGTTTACTAATACTAGTTTGTTCAATTTAAATGAATAAATTAGCTTTCCAAGTAATTTGGTTATTATGCATTTCCCTTGTACATGTTTTTATTGTGTGATATAGGTCTTAAATTTAATTTAGAATGGTCTTAAAAAGGTCTTAAATTTGACTTGGAATATTTGAAGATTTGATACCCTGGAATGAGACGAAAACCAAAAAATTCTTAAAACTGACACATTTATCGATAATAATGCAGAAATTCAAACTTGGCAGCATGATTTTTCTTAATTTAACTTGCACATTTGTTTCCTGGATCTTGCATGCTCCGTGTTTGTTGTGGCAGCACACATGTAATCGGCGACGGCCTCTGATTCTAAAGTACCGCAGGACGCTCCCGTTCACGCTGCCGAGTCGACTCCCCATTTGGAGTTTGTGCAGGGCCAATTCACGTCCATCCAGTGGGCCGGCCCCTTCGAAGCGCTGAGCAAGCCCTCCTGTCTGAGCAACATTTCTGACTAATACCGTCAGCTCCTGTGGGATCATTGTTCCCAGTCAAGTGGCCAAGCACTATCCCACGAGCGCCATACCCACAGCCACTCCACAATTCTTTAGGGGGGCTTTAGACTAACCTTACCTAGGCTGCTGTTCTGTATTGTTGCTATCTGTTTTCTGAGGGGAATACTTCAGGGTTCATTTTGTTGAAACCATACAAACTTCTTCACTTTCTATAATGTTTTGATTAAAAAGTATACAGCTATTTAAAAAAACTAAACAAATTCCACTATGCCACTTGTTTTGATATTTTGATAAATTGTGTCCACTATACATTACATAAGTATTATTATATGTATGTAATTATGATTATTAATATATTGTGTCTCTTGTTTTTTATAATGTCTGTAAATTCTTATCACAGCCATCTTCAAAACTCAACATATGACACATATGTGGGAGAGGGCAGTCTTATCAAAGGCATGGAGGAAGGCATTCTGGGCATGTGTGTTGGGGAGAGGCGATCAATTATTATCCCACCATTTCTGGCTTATAATGACAAAGGATATGGTAAAATTATTGCTTTTATGATATACACTGCTCAAAAAAATAATAATAATAATGGAACACTTAAATCACACTGTATCTCAATTAATGAAATATTCAATTTGAAAAGCTTTATATTTATATTTACATTAACATTTATGCATTTAGCAGATGATTTTATCCAAAGTGACTTAAAACTGAGGAGTACAGGAAGCCATCCGTCATGAAGAGGCGAAGAAACGCAAAGAGTGCCCAAAATACTAAGTCCAAAACATTACTCAATGTAGCACAAGCTAGAGTAAGGAGGGAATAGAGGAAAATATATATATGTATTTTTTTTAAGATGAGGTTAAGTGCTCACGGAAGAGATGAGTTTTCAGCTGTCTTTTGAATGTTGTCAATGATTCTGCCTTCTGGATAGAGGTGGGAAGATCGTTCCACCAGCAGGGAACAGTGAATAAAAATGTTCTGGAGAAGGATTTCAGGCCTCTCTGTGATGGTACCAGCTGACCGAAGGCTCCTGGTGGGGGATGTAGACTCATAGGAGTGAGTCAAAGTATGCGGGTGCTGAGTTTGTGGTGGATCTGTAAGCAAGCACCAGCGCCTTGAACTTGATGTGAGCAGCGAGTGGTAGCCAGTACAGAGAGATGAAGAGAGGTGTGACATGGGCCCTTTTGGGCTTGTTAAAGACAAGACTTGCCGCTGCATTCTGGATCATTTGAAGTGTTTGGATCACACACAATGGTAGTCCAGCCAGAAGCGCATTGCAGTAGTCAAGCCTAGAAATGACCAGGGCCTGGACAAGAAGCTGTGTTGTATGCTCTGTTAGGAATGGTCTGATCTACCTGATGTTGTGCAGCATAAACCTGCATGACCTAGCTGTCTTTGAAATGTGGTCTTTGAAGGACAGCTGGTCATCAAAGGTTACTCCAAGATTTCTGACCAACTTTGAAGAGGAAATCAAGGATGAACCTAGCTGAATAGTGAAGTCATGTTGTAGAGTCGGAATGGCAGGGAAGACGAGAAGCTCAGTCTTTGCTAGGTTGAGCTGCAGGTGATGTTCTTTCATCCATGCTAAGATGTCCGCCAGACAGCGTGTGATTATTGCCACTACTGTGGGATCATCTGGTTGAAATGAAAGGTAGAGCTGTGTCATCAGCATAGCAGTGGTATGAGAAGCCATGTGCCTGTATGATGGGTCCCAGTGATGTAGTGTAAATGGAGAAGAGGAGAGGTCCAAGCGCTGAGCCCTGAGGAACCTTGTCGTCAATTGATGTGCTTTGGATACCTCCCCTCTCCAGGCAACCTTGAAAGACCTACATGTGAGATAGGATTCAAACCAGTGGAGTGGAATCCCTGTGATGCCCAGTGATGAGAGGGTGGAAAGAAGAATCTGATGATTCACAGTGTCAAAGGCAGCAGATAGATCGAGGAGGACGAGGACTGATGATTTGGAATCAGCTTTCGCAAGCCGCAGGGCTTCAGTGACCGACAGTAATGCAATCTCTATTGAGTGGCCCATTTTGAAACCTGATTGGTTGACGTCCAGCTGATTATGAAAGATGTGTTTAAAAAGATGTGTTTTTTTAATGAAAGATGTGGGTTTTTTAAGCAGTGGGGTTACCCGAGCCTGTTTGAATGTGGTAGGGAAAATGCCCGTGCAGGGAGATGTGTTGATGATGTGTGTGAGTGCTGGTCGGAGTGTAGGAGAAATGTCTTGTAGAAGGTGTGAGGGGATGGGATCTAGAGGTGGTAGGACGGTTGGAGAGGAGAAGTTTAGATACTTCTGTCTAAGTGAGTGTAGAGAATGAGGAGAGAAGATGTTCGGCTGTAGGTGTGGCTGATCTAAAAGCCTGTGTGTGTGGGGATGAGAACTGATTGCTGATGGTTGTTGTTTTGTCTGTGAAGAAATGGGCAAAATTGTCTGCAGATAAAGAGGTGGTGGGTGGTGAGAGTTGAATGTTCTGAAAAGTATGCATGTGTTTGAGGTGCTGTTGATTTTGTTGTGGAAATATGAAGATTTGGCCACATGAACTTCATCCGAGAAGGATGTAAGGAGAGACTGATACTTACCTAGGTCAAATGGGTCATTTGATTTGCACCATTTTCTCTCTGCTGCCCTGAGTTTGAGTTCACACATCAGATAACCAAGGGTTAGAGGGAGTAGCACGTGCTGTCCTAGAAGATAGAGGACAGATACTATCTAGACAAGAAGTTAAAGTGGAACATAAAGTGTCGTTCCATAACCCTCATTCCCTGAAGGAGGGAACGGAGACGTACGTCGGACGTCTTCGACGAATTGGGATCACTTCAGGGAGCCCCTATCAGCTTCGAGATATAGAGAACAGGCCAATGAGAATTGGCGTGTGAGATTTGCATCTTGCGCTCCGCCCTGCATCGCGGGTATAAAGCGGAAGTGAAATGCAACGCACGTTTGTTTTTCACTGAGGAGCCGAACCCGTGACTCGGCCTGCAGTGATGGTACAGCAACTGTGGCGACAGGACGTACGTCTCCGTTCCCTCCTTCAGGAAACGAGGGTTACCATACGTAACCGAGACGTTCCCTTTCAGTCGGTCACGTTCGACGAATTGGGATCCCTTTGGAACACGCCACAGTTGCTACCACTTCCAGAGAGAGCCCCTCAGACCCCCTAGAAATTAACGCAGGGAGAGTCAGCTGCTGTTCCGCAAGACCCACTCGGATAACGCTGGGAAAGCGTGCCCCGGGGCCCTGCTGCGGAAGCCACATCATGCCCGGAGGGAGTTACCATGTGGAGAATACACGTATGGACTGGCCGTGGGCAGTGCTATATACGGAAGCCCCAGGGGTGGCTCCGGCCAACTTTAGGCGGGGGTCAATACCACACTGGGATGGCAGAGCACGACACGAGCTCGCCGAAGGGAGACTTACCGTGGAGAATACACATATGGGACCGACGTGGGGGTCACAACATATGGAACCCAGCCTAACACAAGTTCCACCAATGCATACGAGCGTTAGGCCTGGCGTCGGACTGCCGAGGGTTGCGGAGGACTCGACAGGGTTCACCATGCTGGGGAACTCGACTGGAGCATATAAGCGCATGTATCCGTTCCATGGGGAAGGGAGTGGTGCAGCAAACCGACACTTAGAACGGGCACTTCGGTGTTACTGACTATGGGAAGTGAGCATACAGGAAGATACCGGCTCTACACATAGGCTATAGAACCTAGTGAACGTGTTGGGTGTCGCCCAGCCCGCAGCTCTACAAATATCTGCCAGCGAGGCGCCACGAGCCAGCGCCCAGGAAGAAGCTACACCCCTGGTGGAGTGGGCTCTTAACCCGAGCGGGCAGGGCACGTCTTGGGTTTCATATGCCAAGACGATGGCATCCACTATCCAGTGGGCCATCCTCTGCTTGGAGACAGCCTTTCCCTTCTGCTGTCCTCCGTAACAGACGAAGAGCTGCTCTGAGGTCCTGAAGCTTTGCGTTCTGTCCACGTAAGTCCGCAAGGCGCGGACGGGACAGAGAAAAGCTAGGGCTGGGTCTGCCTCCTCCGAAGGCAGCGCTTGCAGGTTCACCACCTGGTCCCGGAAGGGAGTGGTGGGAACTTTGGGCACATATCCAGGCCGGGGTCTCAGGATTACGTGAGAGTTACCAGGCCTGAATTCCAGGCACGATTCATCGACCGAAAATGCCTGCAGATCCCCTACCCTCTTAATGGAGGCTAATGCAGTCAGGAGTACTGTCTTCAGAGACAGAATTTTTAACTCAGCTGACTGCAAAGGCTCAAAGGGAGGCCTCTGCAGTGCGGTCAGCAACAGAGACAGGTCCCAAGAGGGTATAGAGGGAGGGCGAGGCGGATTCAGTCTCCTCACCCCCCTCAGGAACCTGACGATCAGATCGTGCTTCCCTAAGGACTTTCCGCCTACGAGGTCATGATTGGTGGCGATAGCGGCCACATAAACTTTGAGGGTGGAGGGAGACAGCCTTCGCTCCAACCCGTCTTGTAGGAAGGAAAGCACGGAACTGACCGAACACTTTCGGCTGAACCGAACACAGATCAGCTGGACCACCTGGGGATGGAGTCTCCACTCTCCCGGGAGCACTGGCTGTCGTGAGAGCTTGTCGGCTGCACGATTGAGCAGGCACGAATATGAATAGCACGAAGCGACCTCAGATGCTTCTGACTCCATAGGAGGAGATGGCGGGCGAGTTGTGACATGCGACGGGAGCGTAGACCACCCTGTTTGTTGATGTACGCAACGGCCGCAGTGCTGTCCGTACAGACCAGAACGTGCTTGCCTCTGAGCGGCGTTTTGAAGCAGCTGAATGCAAGATGAACTGCTAACAACTCCAGCCAATTGATATGCCATTGCAGTTGGGGCCCCGTCCACAGACCCGATACTGCAAGCCCGTTGTACGTGGCACCCCAGCCGGTGGATGAGGCATCCGTGGACACAACAGCATGCCTGGACACTTGTTCTAGAGGCACTCCTGCCCGTAGAAATGAAGGGTCCGACCACGGGCTGAAGGTTTGGCGGCATCTCGGCGTCACTTGGACACGGAGAGTTCCGCTGCGCCACGCCCATCTCGGGACCCGGTCGTGGAGCCAGCGTTGAAGCGGTCTCATATGAAGCAATCCCAGCGGCGTTACTGCGGCTGCGGATGCCATATGCCCCAGGAGCCTCTGAAAATATTTCAGTGGTACCGCTAATCCTGAACGAATTCACGCAGTTCAACACTGACTGGACGCGCTCCTCGTTGAGGCACGCTGTCCGGGCGACCGAGTCTATCTCCATCCCGAGAAAAGAGATCCTCTGCGAGGGGCAGAGTTTGCTCTTCTCCCAGTTGACCTGAAGCCCCAACTGGCAAAGGTGACGGAGCACCATGTCCCTGTGTTCGCACAACTGCTCTCGTGACTGGGCAAGGATCAGCCAGTTGTCGAGGTAGTTGAGAATGCGAACACCACACTCCCTCATGATTCACAATCACTTATGATTCCTAATTGGACTGATTGATATCCCTGAAGTTTAATTGACTTGCTGTTATACTGTGATGATTGAGTATTCCCTTAATTGTTTGAGCAGTGTATTTTGATTAATCTTCTTGACTCGTTTATTACACACACACACACACACGCACGCACACACACATATATATATATATATATATATATATATATATATATATATATATATATATATATATATACCTGTATAATTCATAATGCATAATAATAAAGAACGAGTATAAGTGTATTATTTTTATACAATGGATATAAAAAGTTGCCACTACTAAAACAGATGGTTTTGGTAACATCTTCAGGTACAAAGGTCCCTCCATATGCAACTGTAATTTTTGATGTGCTACTGGTGGACGTATTTAACGTGAAGGATGATGTGAATGTGGAGGTTCAAAAGATTCCACAGCCATGTAAGAGAAAGACAGTGGTGGGAGATTTCATACGTTACCATTATAATGGAACGTTTCAAGATGGCACTGTCTTCGATTCCAGGTGAGTCTTTCATCTGGAAAATAAATATTTTTACACGACAAGGAGTATTGCACATGTCTGTTGTGTTTTAACGTGCAGTGTCAAGTGCTGTTAGAAAAATGCTTTTATTTTTTTCATCCCTAGTTATTCTCGAAACAGCACATACAACACATTTATTGGCATGGGTTATGTGATTGCTGGCATGGACAAAGCCCTGCAGGGGGTATGTGTGGGTGAGTGGAGACGAGTCACTGTGCCGCCTCATCTGGCCTATGGAGAAAATGGATCAGGTGACTTTTAGAAAGAAAAAGCACTTTATGTAATGTAATTATGTACTATTAATTTACATAATGTAACATAAGCATGCTAACATGTTTAATATGTTTAATCATTTTAAACAATATTATTTATTTGGAAATATTACAGGATACGTTCTTGTGTTCAAACAAGTATGTTGGTTTGCGATTTCAGTTTAGTTTCAATAAGTTTTAATGGTTTAAAATTCTAAATGTACTCAATTTCTAATTGTAGTTCTGTTTTTATATGTGTCAGTTCAAGCTTCTATGGCCAATCTGTATATCAGTATAGAAAAATCTCCCCAGACTTAAAGTGAGGCGTTGTACATAAAAGACATGAAGATATTTCTCTAACTTGTTACATTTAATAGTTCATGGAGTTCTCATATGTATGTGTGTACCAAACCTTCTGAAAGTATCTTGTATTTTTAATTTCTGTTAACCTCCATTATATATCATATAGTAGGTTATATTAAAATCAAATAATTGAAATATTTAATTTATTTAACATTATACAAATGCCTCAATTTCTTTTTTTTTTTTTTTAAGAAGACTGAGACTCATGATAGAATACTGCATATTCAATGTGACACAGCAGTTTTCTCACCTGCTCTATTCTTCATGAAAATGTTCTTAGGTGAGCTGATCCCAGGATCTGCCGTACTCATTTTTGACCTGCACATCATTGACTTTCACAACCCTAAAGACCAAGTGGACATCAAAGTGACCTACAAACCTGCTGACTGCAACCTGACAAGTTCTGCAAATGACCTGATTTTATACCACTACAACTGCTCTTTGCTGGATGGCACGCGTCTTTACTCTTCGTAAGTGCTCTCCATTTGCAATTTGTGGTTATTTATTAATTTAACAAGTTGACTATATGGTCAAGCATGCCATGGCTTGTGGCTAGTATAACAGCTAACATGACAGCTTTTGGGATCTCTGCAAATTACCCTAACTGGTGAGTATCAGCTCCTGAGGCTGTCTTTTGCTGTAGTGTGCCAGTAGGAAATATCAGTTAATATCATGTCCAAAATTTTTTGTATTTTTGCGATTTTTGCGAGTCTGACAACAGCCGGTATGCTCCACATGGAGATCTGATCTCACCATCGAGTCCATCTGGGATTACATGAAAAAATAGAAGAAAAAAGAGAAATCCAGAAGAACTGTGGCAACATTTCCAAGACGCTTGAAGAAACCTACCTGTAAAGCTACAGTACTATGATGTTTTAGACAAGTGATTTTATTGATCAATTAACTTCTATTAACTAAATCAGATCTATATTTGGTGTGAGCACCCTTTGCGTTTTAAACAGCTTTTGTCCTAGGTACACTTGCACATCATTTTTCAGGTAGCTATGCAGGTAGGATTCTTCAAGCGTCTTGAAGACATTGCTGCAGTTCTTCTAGATTTACACTGTCTCAGTTTTCTTCTGTTTCTTCAAACACATGCTGATGTAAACAAAACCAGCTTGTTGCAAAACACATTCTGTGATTAATCAAAACACACCTCACGGTGTATTGTGATATAATGGAAGCAGCCACCCTCTGAAAATGTTCAATCTTTTAATGAAATATTTCGTTAAAATTTCTTTTAATTAAATATAATTTTGCAATGGTGCTCAGTTGGTGGCTAATGTTTTAAATGCACTGTGGTCGGCGAATCTTGTCGGAGCAATTGAGATGGAACATTTTGCTCAACTTATTAATACCTATTCCTGTGATAATGTGCCACCACCAAAACAAGATGATTGTGGACATTAATGTAGCAAATCTTGAATAATGGTTGGGCATGGACACAATATGAAACTGGCATGACTGTATTATAATGTTGATCACTGTATCTGACCACACATCCATGCAGGAAAAATCATGAAAATTCTTTCACAGAATGTAGTCTTTTTATTAACCTTTTACCATGAGATGGGCAATTTGCAATTTGTTATTATTATTATTATTATTATTGATATTTTTTTGCATAACCTTGTGTAACGGAGGCCAGCTAGTAGTTGCTGTGTGAGTAAACCTCACTCCTCTGATCTCAAGAGACGCTCTAGTGACTGAAAGGTTGCAGCCTTTAGCCTCCTTGTTAGAGCGTTCGACTCTCATGCCGGCGGACCCAGGTTCGAGTCCCACTTGGAGCGGGGCGGTTCGAACGGGAGGGGTTACATTGGTGCCGTGACCCGGATGGGAGTGAGGTTTAGGGGGGTGAGTGTAACGGAGGCCAGCTAGTAGTTGCTGTGTGAGTAAACCTCACTCTTCTGATCTCAAGAGACAGCAGCCAGATTATTTTGATAGTGGCTGGTTCTGAAATAGATCTGTCATTATAGTGTAACGGAGGCCAGCTAGTGAGAGCTGTGCAGGTAAGAGAATATATAATATATAATAATTATTGCAATAAGTTAAGCTCTAGTGACTAACGCTAGAGGTTGCAGCCTTTAGTCTACTTGTAAGAGCGTCCAACTCCCATGTGGAAAGACCCGTGTTCGAGCACTGCTTGGAGAGGGGCAGTGTGAGCCAGAGAGATTGCAACAACAACAAGAGTTACTCACAATCAATTTGTCTTTAGTGATTTTGCCTTCCAAAAAAGTACGAGAACAGGCTTTTAATTTGAAATGTTCTGAAGTTTATTTAACAGCAATTCAAAAGAGTCGATGGAATGGATCTCTAGACACGCCTCTAAAATAGCCGTCATGAAATAAAACGAACAATGAACCATTGAAACGTTTGCTTATAACGCGGGGCCTCAGCACCAACATGTGAACAATAACAAACCAAATTCAGCTTCCTTTTTATCAAAAATATTGACAAGACAACCAGCAACAAAACAAAAGGTGCCATGCTTCATCTCGTGGTGCCGTCTGATATTATATTCTTTACAAACAGTGACAACTTTGTTGCAGATAAGACACACCAGCTTTGTATTCACAAAACCAGGCAGGATGAACGCGTAATGTTAGTTGTCTTTCCATTCTTCTTTGTATATACTTCTATGTAGTATTTTCACTGTCGACTTTCCTCTGTAGACTCTTTGATAGTGCCATTTTCTCTCACCGGCTAGCTTAAATGTGAACATCACTCTGCAAGTAGACTACGTCAAATAATTATTACAATAAGTTGTGTAACCATTGTGTAACAAGCAAATTAAATACACATTAATTATTCACAATTTGGAAAGAGGAAATAAAACATAGTTTGTTAAGAGCATGACTCAAACATGCTATTAATGGGCTTATTCAAGTCTCTTTTATTTTTTGAGTTATTTTATTCATTCTGCATCTCCCACATATGTTGCAATTGGTGAATGAAGATACTTGCCAGGTTACGTGTCACTACTGCTTTATTAATTTATCCAATTTTTTAACAAAGTAACTACTGGCTCACTACCAGTTACAAAAGACACTGTAACAGTATGTCACAGGCAATTTTAGTTGTATTTTTCATCAGTCCATTTCTTAAATTATCCCTTGATGTTCTGGCCCGCCATATCTAGTGGTGAATTTTTCTTTTTTTTGGCCCGATGCCAAACATACTTGCCGACCCCTGGTATAATAAGATCATGTATTTTAGCCTCTTCTTTGGACTTACCTCAGCCAACATAGTCACAGATCTTAAAATATTTATCTGAATGTCTCTATGTTTCATAGTTATCGGCAACAAATTTTCCAACAAATGAAGTTCACTTTTTGTTCACTGGATGTTGTTCATGCTCGCCTTTTATCAGATATACTTGATACTATTAGTCCTAGTTTATTGTCAATAATTAATAGTTTAGTCATGGAATAGTTCCATCTTATTTTAAACATGCCATTGTGCAGCCCCTGCTCAAAAAGTCAAATCTTGATCCAACAGTTTTGAATAACTATCGCCCCAGCTCTAAATTACTGTTTTTATCAAAAGTTTTGGAGAAGGTTGTGTTTAATCAGCTTTCTTCTTTCTTACAGGAAAATGGTATTTTGGATAAATAACAGTCTGGTTTCAGATCACAGTACACTACAGAGTCTGCATTGCTTAAAGTATTAGTATTGTATGGGGTTCCGCAGGGCTTGAACCTTGGTCCTGCTCTATTTTCTTTGTATACTATTTTTAGCAAGCATAATGTATCATACCACTGTTACGCTGATGATACTCAATGTTATGTTCCTTTACACCCAAAGGATGAGTCTAGTTTGCCTTGTTTGTTTGATTGTTTGAGGGACGTTAAACAGTGGATGTCTGCCAACTAACTTCGGTTAAATGATTCCAAGACGGAAGTCTTAATTTTTGGCTCCTCTGCTTTCACAGAGGTTGTTGCCAGTAAACTGGGACCTCTAGCTGCTAATCTCCATACTCATGTTAGAAACCTGGGCGTTACTTTTGACTCTGCTCTTACTTTTGACAAAAAGATCAGTGGTGTGGTCAGAAGTTTTTTTTTATCAGTTAAAGAATATTGTGAAAATGAAATCATTCTTAACACCCAGAGACATGGAGTCTGTGATACGTGCTTTTATTTAATCCAGATTAGACTATTGTAGCGCACTATAATTGGGTGTCTCACAGTCGAAAAACAGTGTATGATTATATTTCTGGCAACATTGCAGGTCTTACGTCATATTATGTAAATAGATATTCATAAGATTGTTCGAAAGATTGGAGTCATCATTCAGGAGATGGGTTTATTGAGGATGTCGTGTCGATGCGGCATTTACGGGAGGAGTTTAATTGACATGCTTTCAGCAGACACTTCAGGGATGCTTTGGTCATGTCCAGGCGCAGGTCCACCATCTGATCTGGATACGGGCGGGATCCGTCTGACTGCAGTAAACCTCGGGATAAACAGAGAGACTAACATTAGTGTAGATGCCATTCTTCTTATGATGTAACGAGTACATCAGGTGTTATGGGAAGTGTTCCCGGTTCCGGCTGACCTAGATAATGCAGCCTAACAATCATTTAACTGATCTGAATAATAGAAATTCATAATGTTCTATGTGTATGCCATAGTAAAGAGATGCATTTTTAGTCTAGATTTAAACTGACAGAGTGTGTCTGCTTCCCAAACAATGTTAGGAAAACTGTTCCAGAGTTTAGGTGCTAAATAGGAAAAGGATCGACCACCTGCAGTTGATTTTGATATTCTAGGTATTATCAACTGGCCATAGTTTTGAGACCGCAAATGACGTGATGGAGTATAATGTGTCAAAAGCTTGCTCAAGTACTGGGGAGCCAAACCATTTAGTGCTTTGTAAGTAATAAACAAGATTTAAAAATGTATATGATGTTTAATAGGGAGCCAGTGCAGTGTTGACAGAACCGGGCTAATATGATCATACTTCCTGGTTCTAGTAAGAGCTCGAGCTGCTGCATTTCGGACCAGCTGGAGTTTGTTTATTAAGCGAGCAGGGCAACCACCCAGTAGAGCATTACAATAATCTAGCCTTGAGGTCATGAACGCATGAACTAACTGTTCAGCATTTTGCATTGAAAGCATGTGCTGTAATTTAGATATATTTTTAAGATGGTAGAATGGAGTTTTACAAATGTTAGAAACGTGACTTTCAAATGAAAGACTGGTATCAAAGAGCACACTCAGGTTCCTAATTGACGACGAGGACTTGACAGAACAGCCATCAAATGTTAGACAGTATTCTAGGTTACTACTTGTGGAGCTTTTTTGTCCAATAATTAAAAATGCATTTTTTTTCTGAATTAAGCTGCAGAAAATTACTGGTCATCCAATTTTTTTAATATCAGCTATGCATTCCTTTAAGCTTGTGAATTGGTAAGTTTCGTCAGGGCGTGAAGAAATATAGAGCTGAGTATCGTCTGCATAACAATGAAAACTAACGCCATGCTTCCTAATAATATCTCCTAGTGGTACCATGTACAGGGTGAAAAGCAATGGTCCTAAGATAATTTTCAAGTCTATTCAGAAGAATGTTGCGGTCGATAGTATCGAATGCAGCGCTAAAATCGAGTAACACTAATGGAGAGATACAACCATGATAAGATGATAAGAGTAAATCATTTGTAACTCTGATGAGAGCAGTCTCAGTACTATGATACGGTCTAAATCCTGACTGGAAATCCTCACAGATACCATTTCTTTCTAAAAAGGAGCATAATTGTGAAGACACTGCCTTTTCTAGTATTTTTGACAGAAAGGGTAGATTTGAGATTGGCCTGTAATTGACTAATTCTAAGTTGTGTTTTTTTAATAAGTGGTTTGATAATAGCCAAGTTTTTGGTACATATCCTAATGGCAAAGATGAATTAATGATATTAAGAAGAGGATCTATGACCTCTGGAAGCATCTCTTTTAATAGCCTAGTAGCAGTAGCTTCAAAAAAATATATAGGGTTGAGCATACATGTTGTTGATTTTGATAATTTAAGGAGTTTGATATAGGATATAGGAGCCAATTCTTCCTCTCCTATATCAGTGAATGAGTGTAATTTGTCCTCAGTGACACTACAATGCTCTGTCTGATGTGATACTGTAGTAGACTGTTGCATGGTTATAATTTTCTTCCTAATGTTATCAATCTTACATGTACAGTTCATGTTCAATCTTACAGTTCATAAAGTCATTATTGCTGTGCTGTTTACCATCAGAATTTGAAGCTTTATTTTTGGTTAATTTAGCCGATATATTGAATAAATACCTAGGGCTATGTTTGTTTTCTTCTAAGAGAGTCGAGAAATAAGCAGATCTAGCAGTTTTTACAGCCTTTCTGTATGTGATCATGCTCTCTTTCCACGAATTGAGACAAACCTCTAGTTTTGTTTTCTTGCAGCTGCGCTCCATTTTTCTGGCTGCTGTTTTGAGGGCCCGAGTGTGCTCGTAAAAAAGAGTCATTAGTTTCTGTTGCAACATCGAGTTCTTCTAGGCTATCTGGGATGCTGAGGAGATGAAACTGATGAGGACGATTATTTACAAAGCAATTTTTAGTGGTGGCAGTGATAGTCCTGCCATATTTGAAGTGAGGGGACGGCTTTGCAGCCTTAGCTAAATTAAGTATACAAGATACTAGGTAATGATCTGAGATGTCATCGCTCTGCTGCAGAATCAGATCAACATTTATACCATGTGACAGTATTAGGTCTAAAGTATGATTACGGCGATGAGTGGGTCCTGACACGTGTTGCCTAACTCCAACAGAGTTTAGAATGTGTCTCAATGCCAATCCCAATGCGTCTTTTTCATTGTCTACATGGATATTAAAATCACCAATAATTAGTACTTTATCTGCAGCCAGCACTAACTCTGATAGAAAATCAGCAAATTCTTTGATAAAGTCTGTATTGTGTTCTGGTGACCTGTATACAGTAGCCAACACAAATGTCAAACGGGATTTATCAATTACACTACAAAGCTCTATAAAGCACCAAGACTTCAAAGGAATTATTTTTGAAACTTGACTTCTGAGTACTACTGAAGATATTATTATAAATTACAGCAACCCCTCCCCCTTTATGTTTCAGACACGGATCGTGTTTATAACAATAGTCTTGGGGGGCGGACTCATTTAAAGTAATGTAGTCGTCAAGTTTTAGCCAGGTTTCTGTCAAACACAGTACATCTAGATTATTATCTGTAATCATATCATTAACAATAAGTGCTTTTGGGGAAAGGGATCGAATATTCAGCAACCTGAGCTTTATCATTTGTTCATCTGTATTATATCTGTTGTTTATTTGTTGGACATCAATTAAGCTTTTACTGTTGAATGGTTTTGATGGTTTTTTGTATTTACTAATTCGGGGAACAGATACAGTCTCTATGTGATAATATCTACGTGAAAGAGTCTCTATGTGTTGGGATTTATCTGATTCTGGTGATGTGAGACAGCTAGCAGACGGTCGGTTTAGCCAGTTTGTCTGCTTCCTGACCTGGGCCCCAGTAAGTCAAGGTTTAGCTCTAAGACTGTGTGCCAAATTACTAGAGAGAAGAGCAGCACCACTCCAAGAAGGATGGATGCCATCTACAGCCGGAACTGAACAATGTACAGAGTTTACTAAGCTAGTGGCATCCAAAGCAGTGTCTAAAGCTGTTACATTCTCACTGCTCTCAAATAAAGTCTGGATGCGTTTCTCTAATTCTGAAATCTATCTCCTTACATTTATCACATGTGAAGCCCTGTTCGCCAACGGAGACAGATACACCAAACATGAAACATGCGGTGCAAGTGACAATGACTGGGGAAGAAGACGTGGCTTATCGTATTTGTTGATTAATCCAATTTACCAAAGTTGTTTGATGAACCCTATTTACTAATCCACCTCACCACAGTTGTTTAATGAACTCAGAAAACAGGAGACCCAGGTGCAGAGATGGCAAGCTAACAGACTAACGAAAAGTTAACATGTGATAGTCATTAAAAGCTAGCAATGTCAGATTTAATATGGTAGGCAATGTTAGACAATATATGAAGATGAATAAGTTATATTTAGCAGTTTAAACAACAGAGAATTATATCAAATAAAGATTCAAAAACGAGCAGAGCACACACGAGTACAGCAGCAACAGCAGCAGGGTAGACAGGAGCAACCCTGTCTACCGGTCTAAAAAATGCTGCTGCGAGATTGTTAACAGGAACATGGAAAAGCAAACATATTTCGCCAGTGTTGTTCTCTCTCCACTGGCTCCCAGTTAAATATCATATTGAGTTCAAAACACTATTGTTTGCTTATAAGGGTTTGCATGGACTGGCTACTCCATACATCTCTGATCTCCTTTCATTCCACCATAATGCTTCCAGAAAACTCAGGTCAACCAGTAGTTTACAGTTGACTGTTCCAAGGACACGTTTAAAATTGAAAGGAGACCGTGCCTTTTCAATGGCTGCTCCACAGCTTTGGACCAATATGCCATTTTACATAAAGACTGCACCAACATACATAGATTTTAAATATTTGCTTAAAACCCATTTATTTACTGTTGCTTATAGTCATTATTAGGTATAAATTGTAGTGTATTGTTTATTGCTGTAAAAAGTATGTGTCCTTCAGGTCGATCGCTGCATACTAATCTCCGGGACGGATGCATTCGAAAATGTGTTTCTGCGTTAACATCTTGAATGGACAGCGTCAATGAAAAAGGCCACATTGTGAGATGGGAGCATCGAGAAAGTGGACTTTGGCGATGTCTTGCACCTCTGCAAGGTTTAGCCAGGGGGCGCTTCTGGACCACCAGTGTGGACATTGCTGTAACTTTAAACAAGGTCAGTCACTCAGAACTACCCTCATGCATTAAGAGTGCAGGGCAGAGGCGGCTCAAAATATTCCATATTTTGCCTCCATTATAGTTCCATACTGCCAAGTTTTCTGATGCACATCCGGGAAAAAAGGCACGGGGGGCGAGCAAAGTGATTTACGCGTCGCACTATGCCCTAGCGACCCGGGAAAGCATGGCTGTCAACACTGAATCTCATTCAGCATGAGCACACACTATTACAGTGCGAATCTCAGCATCATCTTCATTTCCAGAGCATAATAGTCATCTCTCCGATGCAGTGATTGACATCTGTCCTCTGCTGGAGCCCTGAATGAAACACTAGGTCCCCCATGAGAAGGACCAGCAATCCCATCCGTAAGCTACCATGCGTGTGAGACAGTGAGCGTGGCCGTCAAAATCGACGGTGCACGGTGTGCTAAGCGCTCAAGCCCTTATAAAAATGTTCTCCTGAGAGAACATGTACCGCCCACGAATGCAGTCTCAGCATGCTTATGCCCAGGTATGTGAGACAGTGATTGTGGCTGTCAAATGAGGACAGGAAATGACTGCATCCAGAAACACACGGGTGGAATGATGCTTTTATAACAGGGGCATAGTTTGGGGAGGATGGCAGGGAGGTAACCACCCCCAATATTAAAATCTAGCAATTACAACCCCCCAAATATTTATATCATGATCACATGAAAAATATGTAGAATTTATTTATTTTGTAACTATATTTGTAACTAAGGTGTAATCTAGCTAACAACACTCCATATACAGTATAGTAGTATAGCTAGCTACTTCATTGCAGTTCAGACATGACATACAATACACAATATTGTCTGTTTTTGCTATTTCACCAAAGAAAATAGTTCCAAACAAAGCACAGACAGAACCATTGTGTTTCTCTAAGCAACACGCCATGTTTGTTTTATTCCTGAATTGATCTGCGTTTCTGAACAAATAAGCTGAATGAATGATTCAAGTGACTCACTAAGACAGCAACGTGTTACCACCTACTGACGGCTTTCATTTCATATTTAACATATACTTTATTTTTAAATGTTTTTACAGCTATATTACAGTTTGAATTTGATTATGCGGTCTATAAGCTTTTGAATCTGAAGCTTTCAGATTTGAGGTGAATATAGCAGCAGCAGGGTAGAGCAGTCAGAAGAGGGAGAGGAGAAGTTGATCAGGTAAAGATGATACCATTCAAACAGCAAACAACTAAGGAAAACAGTATAGCAATAATTTTTATTTGTATTGTAATTTTCACAATATTTCAAAAGCATGGCTATACATTAGGATTTACATTAGGCTATACTTTAATGTCTTAAAATGTTTTAAAGACTCTAGTAAACAGCTTTATAGTAAGTCAAGTTCATATTAAAGTTGTCAATAGAAACAGCCATTTGTTTTTATTCTTTTGTTTTCTTCTGGCTTATCTGTATGACAGTGAGGAACGGGGAAGACAGCAGACAGGCTGCTGTTTCAAATAAGCAGGTAAGAAAATAGGGACAGGTACAGAAATATGGATGAATACACCTTTAAGATATTTTTTTCATTAAGGTTTATTTGGTCAAATAAAAATAGTATAATCAAAAATGTATAGTAAATAGCCAAATAGAAAAAAAAATCTGATTAGAATAGACAGTAGCAAACATGTTTGATATTTTGCTAGTTTTTGCTGTTTTAGTTGTATAGTGGATTTGTTCTTATATCAGATCCAAGGTGAAAGTAGCTGGAGATTAGACTCAAAAGAAGGAGAGGAAAAACATCTGATCAGGTAAAGACAAACAAACACTAATGTAAGGACCAATGAAGATGTCAATAAAACTGGATAAATCTGTGTAATGTGTATACGCAGTGTGGCCCCTAGTGAAAAAATAGTATACTTATGCACAATTTATTCATATGTACTTAAGTATAGCGTCTCAGGTTACGTATGTAACCTATGTTCCCTGAGAACAGGAAACGAGACACTGCGTCCAGAACGCATATGGGGACCGTCTCAGTGTAACGGATGTCTGAAGCTACTATCAAATCACGTCAATCCTATTGACTGGTGACAGCTCATGACGTCATCAAAGTGCGACCCGGAAGTATATAAGAGCGCCTCGCAATATGACAATCACCTTTCCGTCTGAAGGGACTGTCTGGCAGGCAGGCCCCCAGGCATGGCAACAGGACACAATGTCTCGTTCCCTGTTCTCAAGGAACATAGGTTACCTGCGTAACCTGAAATGTTCCCTTTGGAAAGGGAACTCGCACTACGTCCAGAACGCATATGGGGAGCGATATACCCACTACGCTATGCTAAGGGGAGTGTGTGCCCACTGGTATTGACAACTGTCAAAACGAGCAAATTTGACTGAAATGCCCGAGCCACTCTGGTCACACCAGGCTGTCGGTGACAGCATTCCCTACAGTCATAGCCCAAGCTATCCGCCTCAGAAAGGACCTTAATGTATAACATGAGGTCTCATAACCCAGGCTGCTCAAAGGCCTGGGACCAACTACTTCAACAGAAGGGGTCCCTTTAAGGGAATGTGGCTAGGGATCCCGGGGAAGCCGCAGCCAAGTCATTACTCGGGGAACATATTTACCCGAAAGCCACCAGGGAGGCCTGACCTGGTGCTGCCTATAATGGACAGGTTTGGCCAACCCTGTCTGTTCAAAAACAGAGCCTCTGGATACTTGCCTCAGTGAGGCATCCAGTCGGAGGGACTGCGAAGCTGGCAGTGACGGCGGCTGCGTACTCACAGGCGACCTTCGATGAAGGGAGCATCGAGCCTGCCTGGTAGGTAGACCAAGCTGTGGGCTAAATGGGTCCCCATTCTGTAGGAAGAACCCAGGGACTCGCCCAGTCCCAGGATGGCCTGAAAGGGCCAACCGGCTGACAGTGACTACTGGCTGACAAATTAGAAACCCACAATGCTGGGAACTCATCCTCAGGGTGGCCTGGTAAGGCCTACAAGCTGATGACAAGTCTTCTGCTACCAAGATCAACAACAAAGGGAAGCATACCACACCAATACATATATTGGGGCCTCCCAATGTCCCATCAGTGTTGGGACTCTCCTCCAAGGAGGTCCACCGGGGCCTACCACCTGTCCGAGAGTCTGCTGCCAACCTAGTTTCTACTACTGGGGCCAACCGTCATAGAGGCCTGCTAAGGCCTGTTATCTGACAGCGCAGTCTTACTGGCAGAACTGTTTACTCAGTACCTACAGACTTGTAACCTAACTACATCACCAACAGCAGTGTACCCAGCGAAAAACGGCCGTGAGCCCTCACTAGCAAGGGGAGTACAACTTACGCCACTATGTCCTAATGGAGGCCCCGGTTTCGGTGGCCTTCCAAAGGTGTACATGGGCATTACTACATGGCAATGCTCTGGCTACACGGGAGCGTGACAGGGGACCGTCATGAAATAAGGTTACAATACCGCTTGACCGGAGCCATAAAGGTGGAGGCAGAATGCTACAGAGCTGGGAGTGGAGTACTCAACCTACCCGGCTGATAGCAGAGTTAGGTGATAACCACCTGCCTAACCCTGCCCCACGACTACTACTATGTCGCTATCATTACTGACTACTGAGGCAACATTAGGGATGCAAAAAACAACTACATTCACATAGTGAAAGGCCAAAAGGCGACAATGCCTCAGCAAATGCCTCTAGTATCCCTAGTATAGCCTAGGCCAGCTACTGAGGTACAGCTGGTGAGGGCCGACCTGCAAGCACAGATCTTTACCTGGGCTCAGAGGAGGAGCAGCCTCAAAACTCTCCCATGGGTGGAGGCACTCAGGCATGACAATGTCGAGGCCATGGGGGCCAGACATGAGATCTCTACTGAAGCTCAAGCGTTAGTCTCTAGATTACACACTCCCCGACCCTTAAAGACAGAGAGGAGACCACTACTCTACCCTGCGGTGGCTAACAACCCAAAGGCTTAACCTGAAATCTACAGAAGGTGGTGGCGTCAACCTGCTTTAGCCAGGAGTACACCACCCACCTAGAGCTGCGCTAGATACGAGATGAATGAGTGATAGCGTAAACCCTCTCTCTTGCCAAGAGGAGGCCTGATCACTACACACAGTGAAACAGAGCGGTGGCTCGTCCAGTGAATTTACACTAAAGAGCCAACCAACTCACCAACGAAGCCCCAATAGCTGGTGCTTCCACTATATCCACTAGCCGTCTGACAGGGGAACTTCAGGGCCCTAATACTTCCTGTTCCTCCTCTCATTTTAAAGAAAGAAAAAAGAGACCTACCAGCTCAACCTGCGGCGTGCTAGAGCGACGACTTACCACTCTGTAGAAACCCTGAGGTCTGTCACCCTTGCATGTACACACTTTCTGAAGTGCTGCTCGCTCGCCATATTCTCTCTCTTTATTCTCTCAATATATGTGTAGGAAAACAAGAAAAGTCTGAACTCAGACACAACACAGAGAGATGGACAATGACACAGAGCGCTTGTTGAAGGCAACAGAAGCTAATGGCATGTGTTTGCCGGTATGCTTTATAGTTTCCGGATCTGTGACGTCACCCGCCTATGACGTTCCATCTCTATTGGACTGATGACATACGTGCTTCACGACGCAATCACGCAGAGGCGTTCCCAAAGTGGTGACGCAGCGCGAGTTCCCTTGAAAGGGAACAGCTAATTTTTCTCAAACCCAAAAATTTGCATTTTCAAAATGGTATATTAAACGATCTGTCAGGATTTTTTATCTGAAACTTCACAGACACACTCTGGGGACACCTGAGACTTATATTACATCTTGTAAAAAGGGGCATAATAGGTGCCCTTTAAAGAACATTTAGCATAACAAAGAGCTAAAGCATACATGCCATTTGTCACTGGTCAGAAGTTTGATGTGGTCAGATTAAATTAGTCTCTGGCAATAAGGCCTTAAATCGATGTACTTGATAAAGTGGTCAAGGTTGAGAATAAAAAAAGATCTCACAAGCTCTTACACTCTTTCTGGAAACGTTGACATAAATTGCATTATAACAAAACAACAATCATTTTTGGTTTTAAAACCTCCTTTTTCATGAAGAGTATCAGCAAAATATTCAGTGTAACCAAATACAGAGATTCAGTTTAATTCATGTCCAAACACTGTTGCAAGTCAAATGGACACCATACAAATAATCAGAAATCAAAGTTTGAGAAATGTTTGAAATCAAATGCATCATTGCAATACAATATAGTCACATTATAGCAACGCTCTCCCACATATTTTGCTGCTCAACTTATGACATGGTAAAGCATGGTTTTTACATTCAAAAACATAAAGAATAAGTAATAGGCTATTTTCTACCCTGGTTTTGAGGCTCTCTCCTGCACGCTCAGATTTTATGGGCGTACTGCACTGAAGACTTGGAAGTAAATGGCCACGGCTAGGATTGGATAAGATTTGCATATTTAATGAGCTTCAGCTCCCGGATTGTTTTGAAGCATTTGGGGAAACAGCAGCCAGAAGAATTCGTCCCACAGGGCTCACAAAACATCTTTATCAAACAAAAACAACTCTCATCCACCCACGATTGATTGGAATGTTTTTTTTATTTATTTTTTTTATTACTTGGCCCACCCGATTGGTGGATATATGCGCGAACTGTGCCACCCACACACACGCATGCAGACAGCATGATCAAAACTTCTGCGATTTGTATTTTTCCTTCAAATATCAAGTCAAGAGAGTGAACAATGCACATCAAAAACCACAAATAAAGGATTCTTCAGCCTTTGACAGTGTGCTAAGGTATGTTCTGTTAGACACGTACACATAATATAAAAAAAAAACATTTTTACTCACATTAGTGTGTTGCTTCATTCATTCATGTAATTTCATCCTGTCTGCAAATCCAGTCTCTTGTTTACAAACAAATCCATGATCAGAAATGAAGGAACAAACGCACAATGTCTGCCCCAAGTGAGCTGGATCTTCATTAAAAAAGTTAATCCATGCATTCATAATATTGGAATCCGAATGAAGCTTATGTGGCATGTTTATTGCTTAGAAGTTGGATCCAGTTTAGCTCCACATAGGCCTGTGTCATGTCATTGGTACGAGTTGGTGGGCGGGGCTACAGAATCAGGCGTTGTTCGCCTTATGTTTCACCACACTCTGACGTCACAGCCTGGCATATTCTGAGATCGATTGTTTGCTGGGCCTGGTGTCAATAAAAGCTTTTTTTTGACTAACAAGGACATTTTCAGCTCTAAAACTTACAGGATATTCTTATATTACCATGACCTTTTATATATCAAAAGCTCAAGGGAAAGTTGATTTCTCAATTTATGACCCCTTTAAATTCTTTTTACAACACTGGCAAAGATCGTTTGCACTCATCTTCTTCTACTTCTTCCAGTGTGCATGCAGTTGAGCTCTGATGACAACTATGCGTCGTTCCATTGTTCTGATTGGTTGTAGGTCTTTTCCAATTGAGTGGAACTCAGCAGAGACATTTTCTTTCCATTTTCTTTCCTGGTTGGGTTGATACACCCCTCATAATCACAGCCCAGTATCAGACTCATATTCTGACTAGACTTGAGTATGACAAAATCAGGCTAAAGGAAGAATTTTTGATATGATAAACTGTATGCAATTTACAAGATGCTATACAATAGGGAGTTATTTGGTGTGTAATAGTGTCCGTTTCAGAGTGAACCTAATGTTATGGATCAGCTGAGCACAGGCAACAGCGAAGGATTTCATGATTCATAAATCACCACTTGCTTAAAGCCTGCACATTCTGATCCCAACTTTATAGTTGTACAGACTAAAGCAAACTATGTGTTGCACTTTCAGCAAAAATGGTTTCAGATGTTCCACTGGCTGCACTACAGTGCCACTTTAAAAGGGGTTTTATGCTTTTATTGTGCAAAAGTCCTCTCAAAGAAATAATGCTTGCTTCTAAGTTAGATCCTGCCTTTGTGAGTACTGGCTTTAGGAACTGGAAAAAGGCAGTCAAAATGTTTTAACAATGCAATAACTGTGTATGCTCAGGAAACAAACAACATAGCTTCACAACTCTCCTCAGTTGTTTCTAGACAACAGGAGGAAGCAAGAAATGCATTGCTATACATTTTAGGATGTGTCCAGTATTTGGCCCGACAAGGTATTGCATTGAGAGGTCATGATGAAGAGAGGGGACATTTTTCCCAACTTCTAAAGTGCAAGGTAACAGATGATTCAGCATTTCTCAAGTGGCAAGCACAAAAGCATAATTACACAAATCCTCAAATTAAAAATGACATACTCAGCATAATAAACAATGACACCAGAGGAATAGCTAATACAATTCAATCCCTTCCAGTCACTCAGTTCGCTTTAATTGTTGATGGAACACTCTGTCGGCAAACACAGAGAAAGAATCAGTTTGTCTTCGTTATGTTGACCACGACTTGATTCCTCATGAGGAGTTCATTGGTTTTTATGCAGTGACAGAAACTACAGGAGAGAGTCTTGCAAAAATGGCAATAGATGTATTGTCTTGATTACATTTGCCATTATCTTCATTGCATGGCCAGACATATGATGGTGCAGCCAATATGTCTGGCAAATACTCTGGAGCACAAACTGTAATGAGAAAGAAACAACCTTTATCTTTATACATGCACTGTGGACCTCATTGTGTAAACCTAGTTACTCAAAAGGCATGCACAGCTTCAAAACTGCTGAGATTCCTTGACTGGGTGCATCAACTAGGAAATCTGTGTAGCCTGTCTAGGAAATTCAAAGAAAAGTTTAAACAGATTGCTACGGCAGATCATGGTACCTCGAGCACTCTAAAGCCTCTCTGTCAAACACGATGTACAGTACTACACCAAGCAATAACATCTGTTCTCAAGCAGTATGATTCTGTATTCACTTCCTTAGAGGAAATGTCAAACGGCAATGCTCCTAGTGCAGCCACTGCCAATGGCTTGCACCAGCAGTTTCTCAAAGGCAAGCAGGTCTTGTGTTGGCAGGAGCTGTGATTGGAGAGTTGAAATGTTTGAATACTTCTCTCCAAAGAAAAACTCTTTTTTGAGCAACTGTGATTGTGAATTCTCTAAACTTGGAGGCTATCAAAGTCCCAGAACTTAGACAACCACATAAGCATTTTAGGGTAGAAGCAAGAGCATTATAGAGGTGACTTTTATCGGGTGCTTGATGTTGTTTGAGGCAGAGCTCAATTAACGTTTTCAGCAGGAAGGTATACTGACCCTGCAGAAACGAGAGAATACTCTGCTCACTGGACAAATTGATTCAGTGTGTGGTGAGTATCCTGAGATCAACAGCCAGTTGCTTGCAGTTCAGTTACCCATTTTTAGACATAACCACCAGTCTGGATCCAATAGGCAGCAAACATTCTTAAAGGTTTGTCTGTGGAAGTCTGTGGCCTTTTCAGTGAAGTGGAAACTTCAGATTGTTCCTGGCTGTACCAGTCTCATCTTCTGAAGCAAAAATTAGCTTTAGTGCTCTTAGAAGGTTGGAAACTTGGCTACGCTCAAGTATGTCACAAAAGAGACAAAATCATGTGACAGTTTGTCATGTCCACCAAGACAAGTTAGACCTCTTAGACAAGAAGTTGGTGTGCCAACAATTTGTTGCTGGTTGTGAGAGATGTAAGCAGATATTTGGTGCTTTCACTTGAACTGTATAATCTTATTCATTGTTCTGTGAATATGTGTAAGTGTATCCTAATCCCAAATTTACAGTTGTTGCAATCTGTGTTGTAAAAAGCTATATAAAGTTAACTTGACAGTTGTGCAAGAGCTGACTACTGTATGTGTTTCCCTTTCAAAAGGATTTCAGTTGCATGTACAAATCTCAAAATATATATTTTTTTAATTTGAAGTTTAATTTGTAATCAGTTACAGTGTGCATTTATTTGGACAGTTTGATCAAAGAAAGAAAGACAGACAGACAGATTGATCACTGGGAATCAAACCCAGGTACATCACCTCAAAACTGAAAGGAATTTGAATCTTAAGAATAATTTCTAGACATTTTTGCATCTCATATCAATATTGATTAATAGAAAGACAGCTGTGGAAAATGTGGAAATGATTTGCCTTGTTGAACCCGCACCTTCGCCAACACTATATGATCTACTGTATATGATTGTTGCTTGATCTGAGCAGGTGTGTAGAAAAACCTAGCAACACTCTTCCATGCAAACTCTATCCAGAACAAAGAATGTGTAGTTCCCTTTCAGTCGGTCACGTTCAACGCATCTCGTGCTCCGCCCCGCAGTGAATTGAATTGAATTGAATTGAATATTTTATTTGTCATTACACATGTACAAGTACAGTGTAACGAAATGAGTTTGGAGCAAGCCTCCGGGCCGCAGCCGATTAGTCAGGCGCCGCCACACGCTCTCCAGAAATACAAGAATGCAGTTTAGCAAGCATTACATAGCAAAACACAACAAAACATCAACAAAACATAAACATAAACATAAACATGACACAGTACACGTGGTCACGTGATGGGATTTTTTTGTATGGACTGGGGAGGAGATAGATAAAGACAGGCAGACGGTTGTAGTGGGATCAGGTTAAGGTTTGTGTATGGTGCGAGTGAGTCTGTGAGAATGTTAGCCATAACTTCAGATGTTTTCGAGTTCAGTTCTATGGTTTGTCCTTGAAGGAGATAAGACAGCTGCCCGGCTGCCCGGCTGGACTCCCAACCGAGAGATAGGGACCAAGTGAGGATTAGGTCAGGCAAATACAATTTATTATTTTTAATCCATTTGATGATCTTGGTAATTTGTCCGGATCATAATCAATCAATCAGATCTGGTCCTCAGCGTTTTCGCCTCCGGTCTGTGCAGTTTCCCTAGACATTACGTCCAGCCTCATGGCCAGACCGGTTACAGTCCGTAAAGTTCACCGATCTGACCCCTGATGGAGGCCCACTCTACCCTGCGTATCCGCAGTCCGGACTGCGTTGTTACGGTTCAGTTCCTCAATTCCTATCACTTTCTGATCTAATTCCTTCAAACGGTCACACACAACCCCGAAGCATTCTTTAATTTCCACAGACAGCGGCTGGGTGAATTTGCTTGCAGCTGTCTTACCAATCTTCCGATAGGTCAGGGCAATCCCAAAGCCAAAGAATAGGAACCCTGCCATCAATAATCCAATCATGTATAAATCTTCCGCATCCTCCACGGACAGAGCCTCCAGGCACAGGACTTGCCAGTTGTTCCATGCGTCCCTCACGTTTCTAAGGTTCCTGCGGCAAAGGTCCCGTCCAGGCAGGTGGGTTCTCCCGGGGCACCCTTCCTTAGTGAGAAAATCTTGTCGATCGCGCTGATTGACCAGTTAATCAATTCCATTTCAGTATTTTCAGGAGTCCAGCAAAGCAGCAGTCAGAGAGAAAGAGAAGAGACGAAACACTAGACAAAACAAAACAGCGCAAGAGCACAGCGGGAGCAGAGAGAAAAACACGTCTGCACGGATTGAAGGACAGATCAGGAAGTGCAGGTATAAGCGGAAGTGAACTGCAGCGCACCTTTGTCATTCACTTCGGGAGCCAAACACGGTGTTGATGAAGAAGACCGTTCCTGCTTCAGCAGAAAGAAAGAAAGAGAACGACAGAAGAGGCTTCTTTGAGTGCTGAGAGAGACAGCACGATCAGCGGTGGCCGCAAGCTCACTGATACAGCAATAAACTGCTGCTTTCACAGCACTGTTTGGTCTGTTGGTTCAGTGAGGGCGTTCCCAATGGTGAGTGCATACACAGGCTGCACTACTCTCCTGTGTTTTGCTGCAGTCGTTCCTGGGTGCTTCAGCACATTTAAAAGAGCACATTTTCTTCTAAAAGAGCAGCGCGGGTGTGACACTGCGTCTTTTTCAAGACGTCATTCCACCTGTGCTTTTCTGGATGTAGTTGTTTCCTGTCCTTGTTGATGGCCATGAGCCCTCTCGCATAACTATGTTGAGACTGCGTTCGTGGGTGGTCCATGTTCTCTCAGGAGAACGGGATCATGTCGGCTGACAGCATGGGTTGTCACGGCAACCCAGCGCGCGTCACTCGGCACTCTAGATGCACAGTCGAGACTATGAAACCTCAAACGGGGTTAAGTCCCTTCGCTTATACCCCGATCTAGTGTCTTTTCTGGTGCACCAGAAAAGGGGCTACTTTGGCTGATAAACCTGGGTGACCTGAGGATTACAGTGGGGCTTCCCTGCCGAGTACATCTCCGTGGGCCCCCACTCCTCTAGGGCATTGCAGCATGCTGAGACTGTGTTCGTGGGTGGTTCATGTTCTCTCGTGAGAGTATGACCACGTCGGCGTGTTGTTCATCTTGCCTTTTTCATAAGGGTTTGAGTGTTCACGTCTCACGGCCACGCTCACTATCCGGCATGCCTGCTGGTAGCTTACAGATGGGATTGCTGGTCTTAAAAAAAAAAAAAAAAAAAAGTAATAAAAAAATAAGAGAGGGACCTAGCGTTTCATTTGGGGCTCTAGCACAGGACAGATGTCAATCGCTGCATCGTAGTGAGGGCTGTTATGTGTTGAAAATGAAGATGAGGCTGAGATTCCCACTATAATAGTGGGTGATTCATGCTAAATCGGATTCATACTTGACAGTCATGCTTTCCCGGGTGACTAAGGCGTAGTGCAACGCGTAAATCGCCTTGCCCGCCCCCTTGCCTTTTTCCTGGTTGTGCATTGGAAAGCTTTAGCAGTGTGGAACGATTGACAGATTGACCTGAAGGTACTTTGATGTCTCGATTCTCCCTTGACACAGACCGTTCCTACACTCTGCATTCGACGGATGAGCATATCAGTACTAAGTCCTACCCTTCGGGCTGGCCCTGTCGTCCCATGTCTTCACGAAAGTCACAGAGGAGGCCATTGCTCCCATGAGAGAGCGTGGTGTTCGCAGCCTCAACTACCTCTATGACTGGCTGACCCTTGCCCAGTTGCAAGAGCAGTTGTGTGAACACAGGGACATGGTGCTCAGTCACCTTTGCCAGTTGGGGCTTCAGGTCAACTGGGAGAAAGCAAACTCTGCCCCACGTAGAGGATCTCTTTTCTCAGTATGGAGATGAATTTGGTCGCCCTGACAGTGTGCCTCACCGAGGAGCGCGTCCAGTCAGTGTTGAACTGCATGAGTTTGTTTAAACACAGAACAGCGGTACCACTGAAACATTTTCAGAGGCTCCTGGGGCATATGGCATCCACAGCAGCAGTAACGCCGTTGGGATTGCTTCATATGAGACCGCTTCAAGGCTGGCTACACGACCGAGTCCCGAGATGGGCGTGGCACAGCAGAGCCCCCCATGTCCAAGTGACTCAGAGGTACCGCCAAACCTTCAGGCCGTGGTTGGACCCTTCAGTTCTACAGGCAGCAGGACCTCTAGAACAAGTGTCCAGGCATGCTGTTGTCTCCACGGATGCCTCATCCACCAGCTGGGGTGCCATGTACAACGGGCTTGCAGTTTGTGTCTGGGGATGGGGCCCTAACTGCAATGGCATATCAATTGCCTGGAGTTGTTAGCAGCTCGTCTTGCACTCAGCCACTTCAAAACGCCACTCAGAGGCAAGCACGTTCTGGTCCGTACGGACAACACTGCAGCCATTGCATACATCAACAAACAGGGTGGTCTACACTCCCGTCACGTGTCACAACTCGCCCCCCATCTCCTCCTATGGAGTCAGAAGCATCTGAGGACGCTTCGTGCCATTTTCATTCCGGGCCTGCTCAGTCGTATGGCCGACGAGCTCTCACGACAGCCAGTGCTCCCGGGAGAGTGGAGACTCCATCCCCAGGTGGTCCAGCTGATTTGGAGTCACTTCAGGACCGCACAGGTAGACCTGTTTGCCGCCCCAGACATGACCCACTGCCAGTTGTTTCATTCCCTGACCGAGGGCACCCTTGGCTCAGATGCTCTGGCACTCAGATGGCCCCGGGGTTTCCCCCCAGTGAGCCTTCTTGCACAGACACTGTGCAAGGTCAGGGAGGACGAGGAGCAAGTCCTGTTGTTTGCTCCGTATTGGCCCAACAGGACTTGGTTCCCGGAACTAGTGCTCCTCGCGACAGCACCTCCCTGGCCCATTCCTCTGAGGAAGGACCTCCTGGCACCCATGTCCAGACTGGTCCCTGGACGGGACATGGAGGTTCTAGGTGGCCTGCCACAGGCTGTAGTAGACACCATCACTTCCACTAGAGTGCCCTCTGAGGCTCTCAGTGAGGCTCTGATGACCTCTATGCGTTTGAAGTGGAACCTGTTCGTTGAATAGTGCTCTTCCTTCGGAGAAGACCCCCGAAGATGTTCGGTCAGTTCTGTGCTTTCCTTCCTACAAGACGGGTTGGAGTGAAGGCTGTCTCCCTCCACCCTCAAAGTTTATGTTGCCGCCATTGCTGCTAATCATGATTTGGTAGGTGGAAAGTCCTTAGGGAAGCACGATCTGATTGTCAGGTTCCTGAGGGGGGCGAGGAGACTAAACTTGTTCTCGTTCTCCCTCTATACCCTCTTGTTCTCCCTCTATACCCTCTTGGGACCTGTCTCTGGTGCTGACCACACTGCAGAGACCTCCCTTTGAGCCCTTGCAGTCAGCTGAGTTAAAAATTCTGTCTCTGAAGACAGTACTCCTGACTGCACTGGCCTCCATCAAGAGGGTAGGGGACCTGCAGGCATTTTCATTGACGTGGCAGAGTGTCCAACGCCAGATCTGACACTCATATGCATTGGTGGAACTTGTTTTAGGCTGGGTTCCATATGTTGTGACCCCCACGGTGGTCCCATATGTGTATTCTTCCATGGTACGGCTCCCTACGGCGAGCCCGTGTCTTTCCCTCGGCAGAGCCGTTCTGCCGTCTCAGAGTGGTGTTGCTCCCCCACCTAAAATGGCCGGGGCCACCCCTGGGACTTGTCCATACGTGTATTCTCCACATGGTAACTCCCTCCGGGCATGATGTGGCTTCCGCAGCGGCCCTCCGGGGCACGCTTTCCCAGCGTTATCCAATAGTCTGCTGAGTGGGTCTTGCAGAACAGCAGCAGTGACTCTCTCTGCGTGAATTTCCCTGCCTGGAACAGACGGGGTCTGAGGGGCGCTCGCAGGGCGCTGGAAGTGGTAGTAACTGTGGCGTTTTCCAAAGGGATCCCAATTCGTCGGTGACATACGTCGAACGTGACCAACTGAAAGGCAGCGTCTTGGTTACGTATGGTAACCCTCATTCGCTGAAGGAGGGAACGGAGATATACGTCCCGTCGCCACAGTTGCTGTACCATCACTGCAGACCGAGTCAATAGTTCGGCTCCTCAGTGAAAAACAAAGGTCTCGATCTCGAAGCTGATAGGGGCTCCCTGAAGTGATCCCAATTCGTTGGTGACATCCAACGTACGTCTCCGTTCCCTCCTTCAGGGAACGAGGGTTACCATACGACCGAGACGTTTTCTGTACATTCACCTTATAACCTGAAAATGATCCATGTCTCAAGAAGTGAAAAAGACTGTGTTGGCTGCTTTAAGTAAACTAAAATGTCCTCTGCAAAGGCAGCTACCTTGTGCTCTCCTGTCCCTATTTCTACCTATAATTTTGTCATTTTGCCTAATCCACTGGTTAACGGGCTCTATAAATAGGGCAAATAAAATAGGGCTAATTGGGCAGTCCTGACATGTTCCCTAAAGGTTCTCTAAAGGGGACGAAAAATCCCAAACCTTTATAGAACATTGGGGACGTTCCTAAAACGTCCTTTGTTGGTTATGAAAGTGCTGCAGTTCAAGATTCCTGATATGACTTTATGGGGACGTTCCATTTTGGTTGTTTTATGGTCACACAGCAACGTTACAAAGAGAACATTTGTGACATTAAAGGGATAGTTCACCCTGAAATTAAAATAAAGCCATCTTTTACTTACCCCGCTGTTGTTCCAATGTCCTCAAAAGCAGAAAAAAAAAAAAAAAAAAGCCCTGCACACGCTCCTCCATATAATGGCAGTGAATAGTGACCAGACTAAGACATTACAAAAATTATACAAAAGTATCACGCAATAATACAGTGAGACGCATGCCATATGGAAAATGTTCAGGAGACATACTATAAGGTTTTGCAAGAAAGAAACCGTATTGTTCAGTCAAAATACTGTGTTCAGCCATTACTCTGTGCACACGTTCCTGTGAATGCGTGCGAGCCATCAGCAGCAACCTCATGCAATGTTGTCATGACAACCGGTACACAACATTCACTTCAGGAGGTTTACCTTACTATTAGTATTATTGTATTATTTCTTATCATATACCTTATAGAAAAGACGAGAGTCGCATTTGTTTCTATTGAGCCTGATTTCTCAAAATGTTGCATGTGTGTGCTTATCCTGGGTACCAGTTCTGCTCAGTTTTTTTTCTTTTTCAGAATAATACAGTTTCTTTCTCACAAAACCTTATAGTATGCCTCCTGAACACTTTCCATATATGGCGCGCGTCTCACTGTATCATTGCATGATACTTTTGTATTATTTTTGCAATGTTTTAGCCTGGTCGCTATTCACTACAATTATAGGAAGGAGTGCGTGCAGGACTATTTTTAAAAAATTCTGCTTTTGAGGCCCGAACAAGATAGAATGACATAGGGCATTGGAACAACAGCAGGGTGAGTAAAAGATGTCTTTATTTTCATTTCAGGGTGAACTATCCCTTTAACAGAATGTTCCCACATGGTCCTCTGTTGGTCATATAATAATGTTCCCGATATGACTTTAGGTGGATGTTCCATATTGGTTATTTTATGGTCACATAAAAACGTTACAAAGTGGACATTTGGGACGTTAACAGAACCTTCCCACATGGTCCTCTGTTGGTCATAGGTGATCTACGAAATGTTATGGTTATCTGAATTCGGCTGATCACTATGATTTTCAGGAACGTAATTTTGAGAACAACGGGTTTAAATAACGGTCACCCCCTTTTATTCACATAGACATGAAAATGCACTATCCAAACTTAAATGCCTGTAATTCAAGAATACTTTGGAATATAGACAAGTTTGTTCATGTTTTAACCTGTTAGCCTGCACCACCGCTTTTGAAAAAAGAAGACACTAGATGTGAAATAAATTATGAAAGTAAAATAGATTTTTTTTTTTTTATAAAAGTTTATGAAAATGTACAAATATAATTATTTATATTTTAGATTAATATGTATTTTACAAAAACGTGTTTTACTCTAAAACAAGAAAAGCAAAGCCAGAAATATGAGTTGTGTTCCAAATTTTAGGTTGATATATCAAAAAATTAGCTTTCAGGAAGATTTTGTTTGGGCGCAGTACCAAACTTTTCCACTATATGACATCCAAGCTCTATTACTGACCATATATGACCAATCACGGAAAGTAGGGACACAAGTCGGTTCTGGGGCATTTTGAGTTATTCACAGATTCTGAAAGTGTAGTCTCCAAGCTTTCCAACAATGTGTAACACATGGAAATCTGATAATATTTGGAGAAATTGTGGCCATTTGAAGGTAGGCACTCAAAAAGCTCAAAAGGGAGAAAACGGCCTCTAAAGATTGTGCAGTTCTTACCTGTTCTCACCTGCTGGGAGTGACAACGGCTCATTTACATCTCATTTAGATAAGCCATACCCCCTGTAAAGCTCCCCCTGTAAAGCTGCATGGTTGCATAGCAATGACAGACGCAACAGGAAAAATCGGACCGCATATAATAAAGGATAATGTGCATTGTAAATGTCAGTATTTATCTTTTTTGACTTTTATAAAAATTATTTAGAGGCTGAAACATGTGAGTTTTATCTTTTTATAAAACCTTTTTTGTCAAAACTATTTGAACTTGTGCATTGTAGATAACATGTTGCAAGACACTCCTTTAAAATCTGGCCATCATTTTTAAAGTTATTTTAATGTTTATGTAAACAAAAATACATATTGATGCTAATTTTATTTGTTATTTGCTGGGTTTTCTACATAAAACTTGGTGAATTGATTTCATTGTGTCATTTCATTCATTAGGACTTTTGAACAGGATTCTGTGATAACCGTGATCATTTTGGTCACTATAATCATGAAATAAAATTTTCATGCCATTTCATCTCTAGTTATGATCAACTATGATAAACTAAAATCAACTATAATTATGTGTTTTTATAGTTTAATATGCAAAGTACAATTTTCTACAAGAAAAAAAATAATCTCTGATTCTGTTCTTTTCTCTGACATTTAAGTGTAACATAGGCCTACAAAGACTATTTTAGGTCTAAAACCTAACCTCTAGGTTTGGATAGTTGTTTGATAGTTGTACCACTGGCTAAAATTATTAGCATCACATTCAATTCAAGAACGCTAACAGGCAGGTTTACGTGGGCTAAGTCATTCACACCAGTCAATTCAAGCAATTGAAGCATTATTCAAATGAATAGCAGATGCTAACATTACCATCTAAAAGCCCATTATAGTAATGGGGTTTTTTGGCAAGTGATACGATGCTAACGATTACAATTAAAACGACAGTCCTGAGCTAGCTAATAACAATAGGTAACATTAGGTATGGGAAGGTCTAAACATGGACTAAACATGAGATAACGTGTACGTGTTCTTAGAATGAACACAAAACGACAAACTTTGTTTATGGAAACTCACCCCATAAGAAACAGAAAAGTATTCTTGCAGATCTCGTTGCCTCCATTGAAATAAGTTGTTTGTGCACACTTTCTCTTTGTCGGGGTCTTCGGGTAAGTTCTCTTTTCTCCTTTTGTAGCATTTATAGTCAAAGTTATGGATTTTCCCAATTTCTCTGTCTTTATCCCCATCAAATGTTACTATCGATATAGCCATGTGATACTCTTTGCGGCGTCCATCTTCATTGAATTTTGATATCAGCTAGAGCTGGCCAGAGCGCTGCATAATAAGTAGCCGCACGCTTCCCTTGGAGGGCCGGGGCAATGGAAATACACACAGACAATGACGCCCCTACTGCATGCTAGATTCTCCGAAAAACAAGCCGATTTCAACCTCAAAATGTACGATTTTAAATATACCAATACTGCTATCTCAAACATGGAGAGGCTTCTTCGTGATCTCAACCAACAGATTCTGCAAAAAAGCAAACATCACCAATTTTGAAAAAAAAAAAAAATGCTTCTTTCTCATTTTGCTCGAAAGTTGTGCTGCCGACTTGTGTCACTGGTTTCCGTGACGGGTCATGGTTTGAGTGATCTGAACCATTTATTTCTATAATTTTCATACATTTTATGAAGTAGACATCCTATTCAGAAGTAGTATAGGCAGTTTAGCAGTATTTGATTTGAATTCAACCTCTAATAAATATAAAAGAACATGTGCATTATAGCTCACTGATGCATCACAAATGGCAAATCTATAATTTTTCCCTTTAGATTTAAACCATTTCCAGACCTTTTCTTTTCGAAAAATTTACAGGATGTTATATTTTGAGCTAATGGTTTTCTACCAATGTTTAATTTTTTTCCGTGTTCATCGCTATTTCAAAATAAGGGTCTGAACTGAATATGAAAATATGAAAACTAGAATCTATAAGCTGCATCAGAGGACTAGCTAACGTTACCCTGAAGAGGACAGCAACTTAGTAAGTAGTGAAATAAGTTTTCCATTGTTTATCATGGGCATTCTCTGAACCTCTGATCACCCGTTGTATGTTTAGATTAGGGGTCGACTGATTATCAGCATGGCCGATATTAAGCATTTTTATGGTTATTGGTATCGGTCATTTTCAAAACCAATTTGCCGATAAAATAATTTAATATTGAAATGCTGGCTCTGATCCAGCCACCTCTGTCAGAGCACACCGCTCTGTGACCTAGACTAATGCCCGCCCATCACCCATCTGATTTGTTGGGAGTCACGAGTCCGGCCAATCAACGTGGAAGGCTGAAGCCACTGAAAATGTTGCGCTCTCACACCCCGAAAGCACTTGCTAACAGGAGCTGCACAGTGATCATGAAAAGGTAAGGCAGCAGTGATCACTATCAACTTGTAGTGATTTAAATTGCATTAAATCACTACACTGAAGTTGCAAAACACCTCAATATAATCTATTTAATGACAAGCAACCCCGTTTCCAGTTATACTGTGAATTCCCAGTCAATGTCCATCATTGCAGTGATAGCTTTAACTTTTTAGGAGTTTAGCTACTTGGAACAACAGCATGAGAGTAGAAAATAGCCTCACATTGGTGCTAAAACCTATTTTAGCTGCTCGCCATTTGGCCATCTTAACGTTATATTGTGAATAGATTATCAACACGAATTAATTCACTCACATCTGCTGCCGCTGCAGGTTATTTGTGTTCACATAGCTTCACTGAATAGCGTCCATTAGGGCTTGCACTCAGAAATGTGGCATATTTGGAGGAATTTTGCTATGTTCTCACATGATTGCAAAATATTTCATAATACAGAATACCATTTCTATTATTTCTCACTGAATTATGCGATCCGATGAGCTAAGATTGAGCTCTGTCTCCTGATTTGCGTCAGTGATCTCCGCGCTCTCTCATTCGGTGAATAGCTGTCAATCATCTCACATGGCACGTTTCTGGCTGTCCTGTACAATTCCTGTTTTTTAGCTCCATACACATATATACACACATACATATATATATTATTTATTCTTAATTATGACATAAATTTTAATTTTTACACTAGACACATATATCAGTTCAAAATATCGGTTATTGATCTACTTGATCTGTAATAATCGGTTTCGGCACCGGTCCTGAAAAACGCATATCGGTTGACCCCTAGTTTTGATCGCACATCTAGTAGAGCCTGAGTGATATATCGGCGGGCCGATATTAGGCATTTTCCAAACTATCGGTATCTGCATTTATGATGGCCGATAAATGAATATTTAAAAAAATAATAAAAATCTGCCTTTCCAGATGTGTAAGCTGCCTATGCCACATGCACTCATGCAACCCCATACCATCAGAGATTCTGAACTGAGTGCTGATAACAACTTGGGTTTTCCTTGTCCTCTTTAGTCCGGATGACATGGCGTCCCAGTTTTCCAAAAAGAACTTCACATTTTTATTTGTCTGACCACAGAACAGTTTTCCACTTTGCCACAGTCCATTTTAAATGAGCCTTGGCCCAGAGAAAAGGCCTGCGCTTCTGGATCATGTTTAGATATGGCTTCTTTTTTGACCTATAGAGTTTTAGCCGGCAATGGCGAACGGCACGGTGGATTATGTTCACCGACAATGTTTTCTGGAAGTATTCCTGAGCCCATGTTGTGATTTCCATTACAGTAGCATTCCTGTATGTGATGCAGTGCCATCTAAGGGCCGAAGATCACGGGCAGCCAGTATGGTTTTCCGACCTTGACCCTTACGCACAGAGATTGTTCCAGATTCTCTGAATCTTTGGATGATATTATGCACTGTAGATGATGATAACTTCAAACTCTTTGCAATTTTTCTCTGAGAAACTCGTTTCTGATATTGCTCCACTATTTTTCGCCGCAGCATTAGGGGAATTGGTGATCCTCTGCCCATCTTGACTTCTGAGAGACACTGCCACTCTGAGAGGCTCTTTTTATACCAAATCATGTTGCCAATTGACTTAATAAGTTGCAAATTGGTCCTCCAGCTGTTCCTTATATGTACATTTTCAGCATGCCACTATAAATTGCTATTTTTCTGCACTAAACAAGTACATTTTGCCAAAATATTTTTAGCGATGATAGACAAGATGTTATAGAATAATAATTTAATGAAAACCCAATTTTGACTAAATAAATAAATAAATAAATAAAATAATTGACATTCAACATTATGACCTTCCTGAAAACAACCCAGCGCAACATCCGACAGGTTTTTCCAGATTGCATCACATATAATAACGTAGTGCTGGGCGGTATACCGGTTCATACCGAATACCGGCATTTATTTTTGTTATGATCTGAATTTTGATTATACCACAGTACCGGTATATGTCGCTTAAACAACGTTCGGAACGCGGCGCAGCACGACATGAGAGGGGTCCGTTTTCACTGTTGCACTGTTGTGAGAGAATAGCTGAAACATGCACATCCGAAATCGCATTCACTATTCCCTACATTATCCACTTATATTTTTCACTTGAAGGAGTGAGTGAAGTTGGCCTGCGGTGCAATCTGGGATTGAATGAGTGCACTCAATAACGTCCACTGTGGTTTCGGACACTACTACAAATGGCTGTCCCTCCAAATAATGTCCTATTTGAGGTTATAGGGGGAGATTTCGGATTCAGCCTTTGATTACAGCGGGGAATTCACATTTCACGCGGCGCGCGCATGAGAGCGGTTTCTGCGCCGAGCGCCGTGATGAGATTAACAACGTTCTCCACATGGATCATATAGATCAGATTCAGAGGGGAGAGAGCGCGTTTAAGTTTTTTATGGACCTATTTCATATGCTCCAATGCTCTAAACATGAAATAGCAGCGTGTATGCGCACATATTTAATCACGTCTTCTTCAAATTAAATGTATGCAAAGGACACTGATACATCACGACCGCGATGACACCATAGATTATTCTGCTACACGGACGACAACGATGTAAGTTAATAAATAGACTGACAATTCAAAGAAGAATGGGCAAAAAAGTAACTGCTTTATTCTTTCTGTGTTTAACTTACGCGTGTCATTCAGAGTAGTGATCTTAAATGTATTGAAAATATCCATAGACCTTTTAAATGTTCTTCCGCGTTTCTCCCTCGTTTTGGCAGTTTGTTGTTAACGTTATATAGGGTTAGATTTTCAAAATGCTTAATGTGCCCTCAACTCTCAATTCTCTCCGTGGTCATATTTTAATATTTATGTGTCTGTAATGAGTGTGTTGCAGGTCTGTTTTATTGTTTGTCTTCCCACAGCATCATTTTGTGGGCCTTTGCAAACCTGTATTAGTGTGGAATTTTTCTACAATATTCACTCATCATGACAGTAAAATAGGGCATTCTAGTCAATCTACTGCAGTATTTCCTCTCTCAATCAGTAGAAAATGTGGTTAACACCTGGTCATGCATAGGGGAAAAAAATGCTGTCATATACAGTGAAACCGATATAATTTAGAAAAATACTGTGATATAAATTTTTGGTCATACCCCCCAGCACTATAATAACGTTCCCGACATGACTTTAAGTGGACATTTCATATTGGTTATTCTATTGTCACACAGCAATGTTACAAAGAGGACATTTGGGACTTTAACAGGACCTTCCTACATGGTCCTCTGTTGATCATATAATAACATTCCCGATATATATGACTTTAGTTAGACATTCCATATTGGTTATTCTATGGTCACACGGCAACATTACAAAGAGTTAACAGAATGTTCTCATACGGTTCCCTGTTAGTCAGATGGGGATGTTTAATTCAGGATTGCGCTGCAACATATCTTGTTCAGTGCAGTGGTCTCTACACTACATTCCCATAATGTTTGCAGGACATTTTGTTAGGTCTATTTAGGTCCTATTTAGGTTCTTCCATCACATTTACTGAATATTTTCAGAAGATGTTTGTGTGAATCAATGTACACTGGGCTTCTTTGCAAATGAGGGAAATTTACACTGGGCTTCTTTGCAAAAACACAGAATTTGCACAAAAGTTGCTTCTCAAAGATTGATCAATACCAACTGTTTGTCCAACTTCATATTCAGAACATGTAAGTACCGCACATTATATTTTGTCAATGTACGCAATTCGCCTTTGTGAATGTGGCTAAAGTTACCATTGCCTCTAACTGTATTCACAGAGATCAGAGCTATGTCAGTAGTTTTATTTTTAAGAAGCAATAAGAGTGCACTTCTGAATTATTCAGGTGGTGAGCATTTTTTGGGCTAAAAATAACAAGCTCTGGTCTCTGTGAGCACAGTATGAGACAATGGTAACTTTAACCACATTAGCACATTCAGAAAGGCGATTTGCACACCCACACACACATTATGGATCATGAAGGGTTGGTATTGATCCATCTTTGAGAAGCAAGTTTTTTTTTTTTTTTTTTTTACTGAGGGTCATTTGCAAAGCAGCCCAGTGTACATAGATTCACACAAATAATGTTATGTAAACATTCAATAAATGTGATGGAAGGACCTAAATAGGACCAAAAAAATTACATTCTAGGTTGATCCCCTAAAGGTCCTGCAAACGTTATGGGAATGTAGTGTAGAGGGAACGTCCTATAGTAATGGTCCCCTAAACATTATTTGGCGGACCTTCAGGTCGTTCTGGGAATGTCACCCAACCCTTTAAAGGCATGATGTTCAACTTATGATGTTCACGTGGTTTTTACATTCAAAAACATCATAATGAATAAGTAAGGCTATTTTCTACCCTGGTTTTGAGCCTCTCTCATGGAACGCTCAGTATTTATGGGCATGCCGCACTGCTATGACTGGATAAGCTTTGCATATTATAATGAGCTCCAGCTTCCCCATGAGTACACGTAAGGAATTGTTTTGAAAGCATATGGGAACCGGAATGATTTGCCCAAAGGGCTCGCAAAATGTCTTTAACAAACAAACAGAATGATTAATCTCTCATCCACCTGCAATTAATTAAAATGTTATTTTTTTATTACTTGGCCCACCCGATCGGTGGATATAACCGTGAGCCGTGCATCACTAACATGCACAAGTCAAGCTTCACTGCAGAGTCAGAAAAAACAGGATGATCAAATCTTCCACGATTGTATTTTTCCTTCAAATATCAAGTCAAGAGAGTGAACAACACACACCAAGAAAGGAACATTATTTCACTAATTAAGATAACCCGTCGGCAGGCTGGTACGTTTAGTAGTCCGTCTGGAAAACAGACACAGGTGTAAGCAATGAGTGCTTATGAGTACAGACAGTCCGGGGAGGAGTGCCCTCAGGTGGTATCACGGGCACTCACACTGGTGAATCGTGACAGTTGCTTCATTCATTCATGTAATCTCATCCTGTCTGCAAATCCAGTCTCTTGTTTACAAACGAATCCGTGGTGAAATGAAGGAACAAACGCACAATGAGCTGGATCTTCATTAAAAATAAAGTTCAACCATGCATTCCTAATATTAGAATCCGAAGGAAGCTTTTGCAGCGACTGTGTTCTTCCACAACCAGGCACAGCGCAATATCTTGCTATCTTTGGCATGTTTATTGCTCGGTAGCGCGATTAATTTAGCTCCACGAGTCAGTGAGCGGGGCAATAGAATCTTCTTCTTATGTTAAGGCAGTGTTCACACTCTGATGTCACAGCTTGGCACATTCTGAGATTGAGCGATTGCTGGGCCTGGTGTCAATAAAAATTTTTCTTTGACTAAAGCTTTTTTTTCTCTTTGGAAGCTTTTAGGTCCGAAACGTACAGGATATTCTTATATCACGATGTACTTTTATATTTCAAGGCTGAATGAAAAGTTGATTTCTCAATTCATGACTCCTTTAAAGAACTCCACATCATGACTGTCTCAGAACGTTCTAGGAACATTACCAGGTGACGTCCTTGACACCAGCGTGGACATTCTGAGAACGTTCTGGGAACATCAACTTTCCAAATAAAATATTGTCTCCTAAACGTTCCGAGAATGTCCTGGATGTTCTGTGAAGGTCCGCCAAATAACGTCCCCCAACTCTTTAAAGAACTCCACATCATGACCACCTCAGAACGTTCTGGGAACGTTACTAGGTGACATCCTTGACACCAGCGGGGATGTTCTGAGAATGTTCTGGGAACGTAAAATTTCTAGCGGAGGTTCCTCATTCTAGAGTAATCTGGTTATAAAGATCACCATTCACCTTTATTCTTGCTAATGGTATGTCATATAATGCTTGAATAACTTTAATAATAGATTTGTGAAACCTAATTGATAACCGTAAAGAGATATTTCCACCTAATAGAATCGAATGCCTTTTCAGTAGGGGTGTGACGAGATCTCATGCCACAAGATCTCACAAGATTAAAATGTGACGAGGTTTCTCGTTGAGTGAAAAGCTGTCTTGCGATATCACCATGATGGAGTGTGAGGGTGAAATTAGCATAGAATATGCCACCGCTACGTTTACATCATCCACTGTCGTTCAATGTAAACTGTTGTAAAGTCTGCTCTGCTCTGCACTGTGTGCTTGCAGGAATCACAGTTCACTGGTCACATTACGAGAGTAAGGTGAGATGATTGGCAGGATCATGGCGATTTGTGCGCAACAAAGCCTGATAGAATCTCTGATAAATGTCTTATTATCGAGAATGTGTGCTCAGCACCACCGCTCCCTATACACAGAGTACGTACGATCGCAAATCAAAAGCGAAAGTAAACTCAAGCTCCGTGATTCACGCAGACTAGATGACATACAATAGCCAGTCTCCAAATATTAAGCTTATCTTATGCTGGGCTGTGTAGTTGTAACCACCTCTTAGCTCTGTTCTCTGTTTTGTACCTTGAATATTGAGATAGTAATTTGATTATGGTTGCATTTATTGTTTGCATTTAATAAGACTAAGAAAAAACTGTTATTTATTTTTGTTATGTATACTGTTTTTATTTCTATGTTCAATTTGTGGAAAGGAGTTCAATTAGGAGGTCACACACAGCCTCAGTCAGAAGTTCTGGAAGCTCATAATTCATGTACAGTAAGGTCTGAAGAGACTCATACAGGAGAGAAGCCAGCCATTGCTTGTATATTGTTGTCTTTCAATGCATATGATAACTCATTCTCAGAAAGTAGAACTGAAATGATATTCATTACAAGATGATTAGTTAAAGCATTTCAAAATTCACCTGCAGACTTATTTTTTTTCCAGTCATGAGGATTTCTCATATAATACTGTGCAAAAATCTTGTCTCGTCTCATTCTCCTGAACCCAATCTCGTGTCTCATCTTGTGAGCTAAGTGTCTTATCACACCCCTACTTTTCAGCATCCAATCCTATTAATAAAGCTTCAACATTGAGTTTAGCTGTATGGCTCATAATATGCAAAGAATGCCTAATAGTATCTTGAGTTTGTCTCAGCCTAACAAACCCAGTCTGATCTAGATGAATAACTTCCGGAATAATTTTATCTAATATCCTAGCCAGAATGGATGTAAATAGTTTGTAATCCACATTTAAGACACTGATAGGTCTGAAATTTCCACACAGTTTTATCTCTACCGTCTTTCAGTATAACCGAAATAATTGCTTCCCTCCCACCCCACCTTTTAATATCCAATTGAATGTGGCAAGTAACATAGAGGTCAATGGTTCTCTGAAGAATTTATACCATTCAGTGATGAAAACATTGGGGCCTGGAGACTTATTTACTTTCAACCTCTTGATAGTGATGTTCAACTCCTCAACAGTTATTTCAGATAATAGTCTCTTATTGTTTTCTGTAGAGACTGTACGTAGATTCAAAGATTCACAAATTCTCAATAACCAGTCTTGACACCAAAGTCGTCGTTCAGATTTACTAAATAAATGTGTAAAACTGTAAAACAACATAAAACAATAATAATACATAAATAAACTGTCACATGGTAAATGTCGAGTCCAACATTATTCATCAGGAGACAGTCATACAAAATGTATACACAATACAAATGCAGAACTATGAATTTCCCAATGCTGTATTATGAAATCAATTACTTTTACATGCACTCCCTCATAAACTTACAAAATAACATAATCAAGAATAATCAAACTCCACTTACAGTCCCTCGTTTAAGTCTTGTTAACAAACTTAACGTACTACCATGTGCTGTGCATCAGGGGTAGCGTTTACGTATGGCAGAGTATGGCAGTTGCCATACCCTGGCATTCAGACAAGCAGGGGAAATAAACGGCTCACGATGCTGCTTGTTAGTTCTGTTGCAGCTTTGAAAAGCAAAATTAAACAGCCTAATTGCGTGTCCTAACCAGATGCGATCAGAGACGTGATTCAACAAGATTTTCTGCGCCAAACCAGACTCGACCCGAGATCAATCAATCGAAAGTCACAGCCAATCAGAAGAGTGTGTGGGTGGGCTCTCTCTACAAGACTGCTTTCACAACGAAATGGATAAGTACAATGTCAAATTCCCAAATATTAAACCATTTTAGCATGATTAAAAATACATACTGAGTGACTGAAAAAAAGTGTTTTCTTTTCTTTTTTTTTTTTCATAGAATAGGCTACACTTATTTGAGTTGACGGTTCGAACATAGCCTCAAGATCTGAGGTGAATTATTGCTTTCAGTAAGGCTTTTTTAAAATTGTTGTTAGGTTTGTTGATATTTTTTTTTTTTTGTGGATGTTGTTGTTGTATGGCCAGAAGGATTCATGCCATACCCTAGGTTTTTGTGAAATGCCGCCACTGCTGTGCATGTTCTTTTGAACCTAAACCCGGAAACTGAATAAAATACATTCAAGCTGCAGAATATAAATTAACCAGCAAGGGAAGCAAAAACACTAAAATAGGCAAAGCCAGAACAGAGCATATACATTGAGAAGAGTAACCAAGGAGCCCTCTACATTTCCTGTTATCATAACATATCTACACTCTTTGTCTATGATAGTAGATATGTTCAAAGTTTGTTTTTTAAATTAGTATTGCCACTACTCTCTTGTGGCCAGATTTATAAGAAGATGAAAAAACATGTTTAAAGCCTGACCTATTCAGTTTGCTGTGTTCTACCTGTGAAAGATGCATCTCTTAAGAAAGCAGTATGAGCTTTATCTTTTTTTTTTTTTTTTTTTGTGAAAATTTTGCTTCATTTAATTGGATTGATCACCCCGATCACATTAAAAGATATCATCTTAATATTATTTAACATTTTTTCCCATTAACACAGAACTTAACCTGCATCCTCCTCCTATGATTCAGCAAATGAGCAGACATTCCCCCGTACTGCAGTGAACAGCAGTTGAACACTCATAACACAATTAAAACATTGAAGAACCATTAACAAAACCACAACTTTAAAGACTTCCTTTTCTTCTCTGACCTTGAATGAGCCGAAACAGAGAGGCCCTGAGGGAAGACCTTCACAGTCCAATGGGGAAAGGTCCCCCTATACTGATCACATTGGCAATAGAGCTTGGGCTCATGTGTCAGTTCGACAGCTATCTTCCGACATTCATTATTACACACCTTGTATAGGTGAAAACACTAGCGTCACAAATTACAAAATAGTGTCACATTAAAATGGATTAGCCCATTTCCTTCAAACTAATGTCCAAAAACAACAACAACAACAAAAAACAACAATCTCTAATTATTAGATCCATCTCTAATCAAAACAAAGGTATCAAATTCAACTCAATAGAATCAATGTTCGGGGGACTGTCCAAAAGACTGGAGCTTTTCTTTGTAGCTTGGCTTGTCTCTGGCGCGACCTCATTCCGCTTTCTGACTAGCTGAGACTTTCAATTTGCTCCATCAGTGGCTGAATGACAGTGATGGGGAATCCCATCAGCTAAATCCTTTGTTGCTTCTTCCACAGTGTTGTATTCCCATATGTTGATGATATGATGTTAGTTGGTCAATTTGTGCCTGGGCCAAAAAAAAGTCGTAAAGTTATTTTATGTTGGCCAATGAAGCTTTTTACAATTATTAAAATGCATCTGATCTGCACAATTATCTAGAAACAATGTGAATCGACACCAAACAGCAAACTTTAGAAAAATGTATGTCATTATAACTGAGAAAGTTCATCACGACTGATCTCAGTGGGGCAGTTTCTGGCGGCCGTGGAACGAGCGCATAATGTGCTCTCTTAATCTGAAGGGATATCAACATTTCTAATTCAAATTTTTCCCTCAGCATATCACCGACAAAAGCAATCATAGATGGCGAATTGCCCTCGCCCGTTCCGCGACCCTGTAGATCTTGATCCATCGCAAATTTATGTAGGCCAATGCTTTTTGCAATTATTAAAATGAATCTGATCTGCACAATTATCTAGAAACAATGTGAATCGACACCAAACAGCAAACTTTACAAAAATGTATATCACTACCAATGCTTTCGACCACGGATGTATGATGTAAAAGATACTTATAATGTACAATATTTAACTCTAATTCTTGGGAAACCTGCAAAGCATTTTCTGTGAATTGTTAGTGAAAGTCTTTTTATAATTTAAGTTGAATGTATTACCTGTTTTTGAGTTTTACTGTGTTGTGTTATGTTTGCTGTTGTGTACAATTATTATTATTATTATTATTATTATTATTATTTTGGAAATGTTCTTAGCATTATTAATGTATTGTCTGCAGAGATGACTACCCAGAACCCCTGCGTGTCACGTTAGGTCAAGGAAAGTTGATCTCTGGTCTGGATGAAGGTTTGCAGGGCATGTGTGTGTTAGAGAGGAGAGAGATCACTGTGCCACCCCACCTCGCACATGGCACCAATGGAGGTCAGTAACCATATTATCAAAATAAACTTTAACCAATTTTTTAGATCAATCAATTCAGACTGCACAAAGTGATGTTTCAATGTAATTGAACCAAAACATAGTGAATCTCCTTACTAGGTTTCCAAAGGCTGTTCCAAAAGGTTAGCAGCAAAATTATGCTACTTTCTGAAATAGCTATTTATTGCAGAACTTCAAGGAAGTGTCACATTTATATCCTTTATTTAGAATCCAAATATATACAGTATATTTATATATTTACATGCCCATCAAATTCCATTTAAAATCTACAGCTCTGGGGAAAATTGGAACAAAACTTGGTACACTTTATCAGGGTCAATATCTTTTAAACAATTTGACATATCAGCACACAGTTATTGTAGGGATCATTGACAGCATGTCCTGAAGGTACATGAGAAGTCTGAACACAGTGCCACCTAGTGATCCAGAGATATAAGGATTTTTGCTAAATCACATAACTTTTTAAAACATTGTCCACATTTTGTTTTCTCTGTGTACTTTCCTTCCCTGGCTTATCCTGATTCTAATGATGTGTTGTTTGTTATGTGACTGTCTGCTATATTGAAGTAAATGACTCATGTCAAGTAAAGGACAAATTCTGTCCAATTTTGTCCAAATTCTGATCAGATTATCTTCGGACCGAGCCGCACAGAAATGACTAAATAGATTTTTGATATCAGATAGTCAGTCAGTATCTGGACAGTCAGTCAGTATCTGGTGTGACCACTATTTGCCTCATGCTGTGCAAGATATTCTCCTTCTCATAGAGTTGATCAGGTTGTTGATTGTGGCCTGTGAAATGTTGGTCCACTCCTCTTCAATGGCTGTGCGAAGTTGCTGCATATTGGCAGGAACTGGAACGCGCTGTCATATACGCCAATCCAGAGCATCCCAAACATGCTCAATGGGTGACATGTCCGGAGAGTATGCTGGCCCTGCAAGAACTGGGATGTTTTCAGCTTCCAAGAATTGTGTACAGATCCTTGCAACATGGGGCCGTGCATTATCATGCTGCAACATCAGGTGATGGATCGTAGATGAATGGCACAACAATGGGCCTCAGGATCTCGTCACGGTATCTCTGTGCATTCAAAATGCCATTGATAAAATGCATTCGTGTTCATTGTCCATAACATAAACCTGCCCATACCATAACCCCACCGCTACCATGGGCCACTCGATCCGCAATCAGCAAACCACTCACCCACACAATGCCATACACACTGTCTGCCATCTGCCCTGTATAGTGAAAACCGGGATTCATCCGTGAAGAGAACACCTCTCCAAAGTGCCAGGTGCCATCGAATGTGAGCATTTGCCTGCTGAAGTTGGTTACGACTGCAGTGCTAGGACCATTGCTTTTCACCCTGTACATGCTACCCTTAGGAGATATCATTAGAAAGCATGGCATTAGTTTTCTTTGTTATGCTGACGATACTCAGCTCTATATTTCTTTGCGCCCTGATGAAACTTACCAATTCACAAGATTAATGGAATGCATTGCTGAAATAAAAAATTGGATGATTAGTAATTTCCTGCAACTTAATACTGAAAAAACAGAATTTTAATTATTGGACAAAAAACCTCTGCACATAGTAAAAGAATGCATTCTTTCATCTTAAAAATATATGTAAATTACGGCACATGCTTTCAATACAAAATGCTGAACAGTTAGTTCATGCATTCATTACCTCAAGGCTAGAATATTGTAATGCTCTACTAGGTGGTTACCCTGCACACTTAATAAATAAACTGCAAGTGTTCCAAAACGCAGCAGCTAGAGTTCTTACTAGAACCAGGAAGTATTAGCCCAGTTCTGTCAACACTGCACTGGCTCCCTAAAATTTAAAATCTTGCTAATTATGACCAATCACGGAACGTAGGGACACAAGTCGGTTCTGGGGCATTTTGATTAATTCACATATTCTGAAAGTGTAGTCTCCAAGCTTTCCAATGATGTGTAACACATGGTTATACTGATAATATTTGGAGAAGTCGTGGCCATTTGAAGGTAGGCACTCAAAAAAGCTCAAAAAGGAGAAAACGGCCTCTAAAGATTGTGCAGTTCTCACCTGTTCTCACCTGCTGGGAGTGACAACAGGGCTCATTTACATCCCCCCTAAAGCTCCCCCCTGTAAAGCTGCATGGTTGCATAGCAACGACAGACGCAACGGGAAAAATCGGACTGCATACTATTAATAATAAAGGATAATGTGCATTGTAAATGTCAGTAATTTATATTTTTTGACTTTTATAAAAATGATTTAGAGGCTAAAATATGTGAGTTTTATCTTTTTATAAAATTTTTTTGTCAAAACTCTATTTGAACTTGTGCATTGTAGATAACATGTTGCAAGACACTCCTTTAAAATCTGGCCATCATTTTTAATGTTATTTTAATATTTATGTAAACAAAAAGTTTAATATTGATGTTAATTTTATTTGTTATTTGCTGGTTTTCTACATAAAACTTGGTGAATTGATTTCATTGTCTAGCATTAGGACTTTTTGAACAGGATTCTGTGATAACCGTGATCATTTTGGTCACTATAATCATAAAATTAAATTTTCATGCCATTTCATCTCTAGTTATGATCAACTATGATAAACTAAAATCAACTATAATTATGTGCTTTTATAGTTTAATATGCAAAGTACAATTTTCTATAAGAAAAAAAAAAAAAAAAAAAAGCTCTGATTCTGTTCTTTTCTCTGACATTTAAGGGTAACATAGGCCTACAAAGACTCTTTTAGGTCTAAAACAGTTTGGATAGTTGTTTGATAGTTGTACCACTGGCTAAAATTATTAGCATCACATTCAATTCAAGAATGCTAACAGGCAGGTTTACGTGGGCTAAGTCATTCACACCAGTCAATTCAAGCAATTGAAGCATTATTCAAATGAATAGCAGATGCTAACATTATCATCTAAAAGCCCATTATAGTAATGGGGGTTTTTGGCAAGTGATACGATGCTAACGATTACAATTAAAACGACAGTCCTGAGCTAGCTAATAACAATAGGTAACATTAGGTATGGGAAGGTCTAAACATGAGATAATGTGTACGTGTTCTTAGAATGAACACAAAACGACAAACTTTGTTTATGGAAACTCACCCCATAAGAAACAGAAAAGTATTCTTGCAGATCTCATTGCTTCCAATGAAATAAGTCGTTCGGGCACACTTTCTCTTTGTCGGGTCTTCGGGCAGAGAGTTCTCTTTTCTCCTCGTGTAGCATTTACAGTCAAAGTTATGGATTTTCCCCATTTCTCTGTCTTTATCCCCATCAAATGTTACTATCGATATAGCCATGCGATACTCTTTGCGGCGTATATCTTCATTGAATTTTGATATCAGCTAGAGCCGGCCAGAGCGCTGCATAATAAGTAGCCACGCGCTTCCCTTGGAGGGCGGGGGCAATGGAAATACACACAGACAATGACACGGCCCTACTGCGTGCTAGAATCTCAGAAAAACAAGCCGATTTCAACCTCAAAATGTACGCTTTTAAATATACCAATGCTGCTATCTCAAACACGGAGAGGCTTCTTTGTGATCTCAACTACCGTATATACCCGAATATAAGACGACCCTGAATATAAGACGACACCCCCTCCCCAAACATTGCATTCTGTGACTGTACATTTTTTGGCAGCTTTGCAATTATTAGATGATTCTGCCTCATTCCCGACCATAAGTTTAAAGTTGGTGTCATAACTGTTTCGAACGTGTTGGTTTATTTGACCAACTTTTGAAGCTCTTTTCTCAAAATTACCTCTTCACTTCTCCATGGCGGCACTTTACTGTTTATTTAATTCATAACACTGTCACTAATTACGTAGCCTATCGTGTTGGCGCCCTCTACTGTTTCCCCCTGCTTTCTCCTTTTCCTTCCGTGAGTTTGTCTATATCGCGAATATAAGACGACCCCCCATTTTTCAGCCTATTTTTAGGACACAAACCTAGTCTTATATTCAGGTATATACGGTAACAGATTCTGCAAAAAAGCGAACATCAACAATTTTGGAAAAAAAAACTTTTGGAAAGTTGTGCTGCCGACTTGGGTTACTGGTTTCCGTGACGGGTCACAATTACTTACAAAGCACTAAATGGTTTAGCTACCCAGCTTGAATAGCTTGTTCTACCCTTGAACAAGCTCTTAACGCATTATACTCCATCACGTCTATTGCGGTCTCAAAATTCTGGCCAGTTGATAATACCTAGAATTTCAAAATCAACTGCAGGCAGTCGATCCTTTTCCTGTTTCTTCCTAGCATTGTTCAGAAAGCAGACACACTCTGTCAGTTTAAATCTTGACTAAAAACACATCTCTTTAATATGGCATACACAGAACATTATCAATTTATATTATTCAAATCAGTTAAATGATTGTTTTAGGCTGCATTAACTAGGTCTGCCGGAACCGGGAACATTTCCAGTAACACCTGATGTACTCGTTACATCATAAAAAGAATGGCATCTACGCTAATGTTAGTCTCTCTGTTTATCCCGAGGTTTACTGTAGTCAACCGGATCCGGGCCATATCCAGATCAGATGGTGGATCTGCGCTAGACACAACCAACGCAGCCCATATGTGTCTGCAGAGACCGTGTCAACTAGACTCTCCCCTGTGAAGACCTCATCAACACGACATCCACAACAAACCCATCTCTGGCGTGATGACTCCAATCATGAATCAAATGGAACTGGACAAATATTCTGAATATTCCGATCTAATATGACTTCTGACTTGTAATGTTGCCTGAATCATAATCATACACTGTTTGTTTGTTGGCCAGAGGAGAACTGGCACCCTGTCTGAGCCTGGTTTCTCCCAAGGTTTTTTTCTCCATTCTGTCACCTGATGGAGTTTTGGTTCCTTGCTCTGCGGTTGTAAGGCCATTGGATGTACTGCCAAATTCTCTGAATCGCCTTTTGAGATGGCTTATGGTAGAGTAATGAACATTCAATTCACAGGTAACAGCTCTGGTGAACATTCCTGCAGTCACCAAGCCAATTGCATGCTCCCTCAAAACTTGCAACATCTGTAAAACACCACATTTTAGAGTGGCCTTTTATTGTGGCAAGCAAAGGCACACCTGTGCAATAATCATGCTGTCTACTCAGCATCTTGATATGCCACACCTGTGAGGTGGATGGATTATTTTGGCAAAGAAGTGCTCACTAACACAGATTTAAACAGATTTGTGAACAATATTTGAGAGAAATAAGCCTTTTGTGTACTTAGAAAAATTCGTAGAACTTTGAGTTCAGCTGATGAAAAATGGGGGCAAAAACAAAAGCGTTGCGTTTATAATTTTGTTCAGTGTATATTTCTGAGATGTACATAAAGTATATTTCTGAGAAGTATATATAAAGTAGACTGAAAGTACACTTTCTTATTTTCAGTTTAAAAGAAGTATACTAATTGCCAATTCTCATGGCCAACAAACGAACAGTGTATGATTATGATTCAGGCACCATTACAGGTCAGAAGTCAGATTGCGATCGGAATGTTCAAAATATTTAATTCAGTTCCATCTGGTTGAAGATTGGATTCATCACACCGGTATGGAGACGGGTTTTGTTGAGGATTGTTGTTGTCTGTGCCACTGGCTGTTGTGTTGATGAGGCCTTCACAGGGGTTAGTCTAGTTAATACAATCTCTGCTGACACTTCAGGGCTGTGATGTGGTTGTGTCTAAGTGCAGGTTCTCCATCTGATCTGGATATACACAGCTGACTATAGTAACCTCGGGATAAACAGTGAGACTAATATTAGTGTAGATGCCATTCTTTTTATGATGTAACATGTCATAACATGTTACCTATGTAACATCAGGTGTTATAGGCAGTGTTTCCGGTTCCGATTGACCTAATTTATGCAGCCTAACAAACATTTAACAGTTTTGAATAATAGAAATTGATAATGTTTATGTGTATGTCAGGTTAAAGATATGTGTTTTTAGTCTAAATTTAAACTGACTAAAGTGTGTCTGCTTCCTGAACAGTGCTAGGAAGACTGCATATTAAAATGCATATTGTGTCTGATAGTATCAAACACAGCACAAAGCTCCAGTAACACTAATAGAGAGATACAACCACAATCGGATGATAAGAGTAAATCATTTGCAACTCTAATGAGAGCATTCTCAGTACTATGATACAATCTAAATCCTGACTGGAAATCCTTGCATATACCATTTTCTTTCTAAAAAGTAACATAGTTGTGAAGACCCAAGACCCTTCATAAGGAGCACAAAACAATCTATTGATGACACTGGGAAGCATATCTTCATACAAACAAGCAGTGGGTCGCCAGGGCAGGATGTTTTTAATCGCCTCCGTCTGCTTCTGGGCCACCGAGAAGTTCTTGATGGTGTCGCCGAAGAGGCCAGCCTGACAGATAGGGGCGTCGAGAAACTGAACTTTGTCGGACTCGCGCATATCTGCCAGGTTTAGCCACAGGTGGCGTTTCTGGACCACCAAGATGGACATCGCCCAACTCAGGGTGCGTGCAGTGACTTTCATCACTCTTGGCCTGGTAGACCTGCAGGAGCGCCATGGCATGCAGAGATGACGCGGCAGAGATAATACTGCAATAATACCCCACTGTGGGAACATGAGTCATTCACGAACGCCGCCTCAGCATGCTGAACGCCCAAACACGTGAGACCGCGATCATGACCGTCAACTGGGAACAGAAAATGACGGCATCCAGATGCAGGGTCAAACCGTGCTGCTCTTTTAGAAGGAATTTGCTCTTTTAGAAGTGCTCAAGCACTCAGGGAGATGGCCGCGGCTCACTACTGTTACAGGTGAGGCTCCCTCTCCGTTTCCTCCGGATCACCAGAGGGAGCTCTCACCAGAATATTGACTTGTTGTTCGGACTACAATCCCCACAGACACTCACACCTGGAACTGATTGCGTGCGCACCTGCAGCCCATCTCACACACTATATTAGCGCACCACACACACACCACAATTGCGAAGTCTTGATTTGCTATTGCTGTCATTCTGAGCGTTTATTCCCTGGATTGCTATTCTGTTTTGACCTTGGACTGTTTCTAATATTTGACCCTTTGCTACCTGCCCTGAACATTGCCTGTCTCCCTGGATTATTGATTTCTGCCGCCTGCCCTGACCCTTTTGCCTGACTCTTTGGATTGTGTATGTTTGCTGCCTGTCTTGACCCAGCCTGTCCCTGTTTACGGTTTTGTGTCATTCACCTGCATATATAAAAAATAAAGCTGCAGATGGATCCTCACTCGGCTGACTCCTCGTTACAGAAGACTTCGCCAGACACCGATCCAGCAGCCATTATGCAGTTATCTTCTGAACTATCAGCACAAAGTCACCAGCTCGCTATGCATCAGCACCAACTCAATCGCTTAACCCTCCTGACAGAGGAGCTCGTCAAAACGCTGCAAGGTCTACGCGTTACATCCTCTGAGGCCGCGGCAGCGCCCGCACCACCTCCCGCCGACGCTCCGCCGCAACCTTCCACCAACGTGAACCCGCGGTTAGCATTCCCTGAAAAATTTGATGGTGACTCGACAAAATGCAAGGGATTCTTGTTACAATGCTCATTGTTCGTAAACCAGCAACCCACTTTGTATCCCACAGATTCGAGCAGGATATCTCTCGTGTGCTCTCTATTGACTGGAAAGGCTTTACAGTGGGCCACCGCGGTGTGGGGAGATGACGGTACTGCTTTTCCTTCTTTCAATATGTTCCTGCAACGTTTCAAAGAAGTATTTGATCATCAGGCCGGAGGTAAGAGTGCGGGTGACCAACTGCTCGCGCTGAGCCAAGGGAGAAGAACGGCAGCGGAATATGCGTTATCTTTTCGCACTCTTGCGGCTCAAACTAACTGGGTGGAGGACACTTTAAAGCCATTATACAGAAAGGGATTAGATCAGGACTTGCAAGCAGAGCTGGCCTGTCGCGACGAGGGAAGATCCTTGAGCGAGTTTATTGAACTTTCAATACAGATTGACAACCTAATCTGTTCACGGCGTCCTGTCCGCACCATGTTTACTGACGTTCACACCACACCCGCTGAACCTATGCAGCTTGGCTACACACATCTAACCCCTGAAGAACGCGAACAACGCATCCAGCATCATCTTTGCATGTACTGTGGCCAAGCTGGGCACCTCAAGATGTCTTGCCCTGTTCGTCCCACGTCCACTAAGCCCAAGACGGTGAGTGCATCCCTGCAATTAGATTATTCCTCATGTCTTAAGATTCCAGTGAAGATAACCAATCGAAATCTGAGCATTTCCACATCAGCTTTGTTAGATTCTGGGGCAGCTGGCAACTTTATGTCATATGAGTTTGCTCACCAGCATAACCTCACACTAGTCCTATGCAATTCTTCTCTGGCAGTGGAGGCGTTAGATGGTCGCCCCATTGGAAAGGGGAGAGTCACACACCTCACGGAAGAGGTCACCATGCAGGTTGGAGTGCTACACACAGAGGCCATCAGATTCTACATAATTCATGCCCCACACAACTCTATCATTCTTGGTTTGCCTTGGTTACGCCGACACAACCCTTGCATTTCATGGAAGGAGGAACAAATTGTTCAGTGGGACCCAGCCTGCCATAAGAACTGCCTGACTCGCGTTACCCCTTTAACCTTGCAGGCCGTTAACATTAAAGAACACAACCCTGTTGCCTCTGAGCTACCCAATGAGTATTCTGATTTAACTGAGGCATTCAGTAAAACTAAAGCATCTCAATTGCCCCCTCATCACCCAAATGACTGTGCCATCGAGCTATTACCTGGTGCGACACCCCCTAGGGGAAGAATATTTCCCTTATCACAGCCCGAATCAGAAGCCATGAAATCTTATATCAAAGAAGAACTGGCAAAAGGCTTCATTAGACCCTCTACATCCCCAGCATCAGCTGGATTCTTCTTCGTCAAGAAAAAGGATGGCGGTCTGAGACCTTGCATTGATTATCGCGGTCTAAATGACATCACCATTAAATTCCGATACCCATTACCCTTGGTTCCAGCTGCACTTGAACAACTCCGTCAGGCTAGATACTTCACCAAGCTCGATCTACGCAGCGCATACAACTTAATCAGAATTAGAGAAGGCGATGAGTGGAAAACTGCTTTTTCAACCTCTTCGGGGCACTACGAATATCTGGTCATGCCATTCGGCCTAGCCAACAGTCCTTCCGTGTTCCAGTCATTCATCAATGATGTCTTCCATGACATGCTGGACAGATGGGTAATAGTGTATATAGATGACATCTTAATCTACTCCAATTCCCTTGAAGAACACGTCCAGCATGTAAGAGCTGTACTCACACGTCTAATCCAGCACCAGCTTTATGCCAAAGCGGAGAAGTGCAAGTTCCATCAGACATCCACTACCTTCCTGGGGTACATCATCAGTCAAGAGGGGGTAGCCATGGATGAGAACAAAGTAAAAGCTGTGCTTGACTGGCCCCGACCACGTACCGTGAAGGAGCTACAAAGATTCCTAGGGTTTGCTAACTTCTACCGGCGCTTCATAAAGGACTTAGCACGGTAGCTGCGCCGATCACTGCCATGACCAAACGCTCTCCCTCACGTCTCATCTGGTCACCAGACGCCCAACAGGCATTCATGGAACTCAAGACACGTTTCACGTCGGCACCCATTCTCCATCATCCCGACCCAGACCTTCCGTTCATCGTGGAGGTGGATGCTTCCAACACAGGTATAGGAGCTATTCTTTCTCAGCATCACGGGCCTCCAACAAAGATGTTTCCCTGTGCTTTCTTCTCTCGAAAACTGTCCTCTGCAGAAAGAAACTACGATGTCGGTAACCGCGAACTCTTGGCCATAAAAGCCGCCTTGGAAGAATGGCGCCACTGGAAAGGCTTTACAGTGGGCCACCGCGGTGTGGGGAGATGACTGTACTGCTTTTCCTTCTTTCAATATGTTCCTGCAACGTTTCAAAGAAGTATTTGATCATCAGGCCGGAGGTAAGAGTGCGGGTGACCAACTGCTCGCGCTGAGCCAAGGGAGAAGAACGGCAGCGGAATATGCGTTATCTTTTCGCACTCTTGCGAGCCTGGAGGGAGCCCAACATCCATTCACAGTCATTACCGACCACAAGAACCTAGAATATCTACGCTCAGCAAAACGAGGGAGCCCAACATCCATTCACAGTCATTACCGACCACAAGAACCTAGAATATCTACGCTCAGCAAAACGACTAAATCCTCGACAGGCCAGATGGGCCATGTTCTTCACCCGGTTCGACTTCATTGTTACTTATAGACCTGGACCCAAGAATACAAAAGCTGATGCACTTTCACGCCAACGTGACGACCCGATTCCAGATAAAACTGAGGAAAATATCATCCCAGAAGCGCTGCTGGTTGCACCCGTACAGTGGGACATCATGACAGAAATTACCCAATTCAACATCCAGAACCCCACCATCAGATTGCCCACCCAATCTTACTTTTGTTCCTGAACCCTTGCGAGAGAGACTCCTGCATCAAGTACACACAGCTCCAAGCTCAGGGCATCCTGGAATCACCGCAACTCACCATCTTCTCACCAACCGATTCTGGTGGCCTACAATGTCTTCAGACACCACAAAGTTAAGTAAAGAACTGTATCATATGCAGTACCTCCAAAACGCCTCGACAAGTGCCTGCTGGTCTACTACAACCTCTGCCCGTCCCTCAGCGCCCGTGGTCCCATATAGCCATTGATTTCCTTACTGACCTCCCTAGTTCCCAAGGCAACACCACTATACTGACAGTTATCGACCGTTTCTCCAAAGCCTGTCGTCTTATTCCTCTACCAAAGCTCCCCACCGCCTTCGAGACAGCTGAGGTACTGTGCAATTTTGTTTTTCGCTTCTATGGACTACCTGAAGACATTGTTTCCGACAGAGGGCCCCAATTCACCTCTAGAGTATGGTCGGCCTTCTTCCAACAGCTTAATGTGAATATCAGTCTCACCTCTGGTTACCATCCGCAGTCCAACGGTCAAACGGAACGTCTCAACCAAGAACTTGCATGTTTTCTAAGAGCCTACTGCCAACACAATCAGTCTGATTGGAGTAGATATCTCATGTGGGCAGAATATGCGCAGAACTCTCTTCAGAAACCTGCCACCGGCCTGACTCCTTTCAAGTGCATCTTAGGCTATCAACCACCCTTATTTCCCTGGTCTGGGGAACCTACCGATCTACCCTCAGTCACCGAATGGCTTCAGCGGAGCGAAGAGATCTGGAACCGAGCACACACCCATCTGTTACACGCAGTACGCAGACAGACACAACAGGCCAATTGTCACCGTCGCCCAGGTCCAGAGTATACTCCTGGGCAGTGGGTTTGGCTATCCACAAGAGACCTGCGCCTCAAACTCCCATGCCGAAAACTCAATCCTAGGTATGTGGGTCCGTTCAGAATTCTTAAACAGATTACACCAGTTTCATTTCGTTTAAACTTACCCAATAACTATCGTATTTCTCCCACATTTCATGTTTCGCTTCTTAAACCTGCTGCTGGTCCGGGAGGAGAGCCGGAGAGCGGAGCCGAAGTACAGACCCCTCAACCCCTTCTGGTCAATGGCGAGGAGGCGTATTAAGTTCGTGAGTTGCTCGACTCCAGACGCCAGGGCAGTACTCTACAGTATCTGGTGGACTGGGAGGGGTATGGTCCGGAGGAGCAATCCTGGGTCAACAGGGATGATATCCTTGACCCCACACTCACTGAGGAGTTCCATAGGATGCACCCGGAGAAACCGTCCCCTCGGCCTCGTGGAAGACCCCGGCGTTGTTTGCCTCCTCGCGTCAGGAGCCGCCGCAGGGGGGGGGTTACAGGTAAGGCTCCCTCTCCATTTCCTCCGGATCACCAGAGGAGCTCTCACCAGAATATTGACTTGTTGTTCGGACTACAATCCCCACAGACACTCACACCTGGAACTGATTGCGTGCGCACCTGCAGCCCATCTCACACACTATATTAGCGCACCACACACACACCACAATTGCGAAGTCTTGATTTGGTATTGCTGTCATTCTGAGCGTTTATTCCCTGGATTGCTATTCTGTTTTGACCTTGGACTGTTTCTAATATTTGACCCTTTGCTACCTGCCCTGAACATTGCCTGTCTCCCTGGATTATTGATTTCTGCCGCCTGCCCTGACCCTTTTGCCTGACTCTTTGGATTGTGTATGTTTGCTGCCTGTCTCGACCTAGCCTGTCCCTGTTTACGGTTTTGTGTCATTCACCTGTATCCTGCATATATAAAAAATAAAGCTGCAGATGGATCCTCACTCGGCTGACTCCTCGTTACAACTACAGCTCGATGGTGCAGGTCTGTTGTGAGCACTCAATCGAAAATGCCTAGCGAACCAATAAATTTGTTGCAGCCACTCGCAGACTGTACCAACACTAAGGTAGAGAATCCTTCTCACACTCTCGCAGGAAAAAACAGCGGCTCTATCGCAACTGTTCGGCTCCGAAGTTGAAAGCGAGGACGTGGTATTCCACTTCCATATTTATACCCGCACTGCGGGGCGGTGCGTGGACCACATGCCAACGTTATTGGCTCGTTTCTATACACTCGAAGCAGATTGGTCTCTGAAGTCGATCCCCAATTCGTCGGTCAGTTCCGACGCATGTCGAATGTACTGCTCAATATATATATATATATATATATATATATATATATATATATATAAAATGCATATATATATATAATGCATATATAAAATATTTAGAAATGAAGACAAAGCATGATTTATTCCCCCAAATCAGTTTAGTGGAAATCCTGCCCTGCAGCCGATTTTATTGGTCATGTCAATCACAGTAATGATTGCCTACACCAAACACTGATCCCTAAACCTACCTGTCACTGTAGCCTTAACCAATGAAATTAGCTGCAGGGCGGGATTTCCGCTGAACTGGTGTTACGACCGTCTAGGGCCAGACATAACATAAATGAATGTGTGCTCACACAATGGTTATGTGAAACAGAAGTACATTTATTCAACAAAAAATATATAGTGAAACTCAAGAACTTTCAAGAGTGGACAAGGCCAAAACAACAAACCAAAATAACTCAATTTGAATACCCTCTAAATTCCCTAATGAAAAATAAAGATACCAAAATAAAATACAATGTAACTTCCCTAACTTCCTTAATTCAAAACATGTTACAAACAATAAATGCAAAAGAAAATGGCGTCCACTCCCTACTTCCTTAAACTGAGTATTTACAAATGATGTTTCCACAACATGACTGAAATCAAAAGCAATAATAAGGACTAATGAAATATATGTCAAAAGAAACAAAAAGCACGTTTACAACAAATACAATCAAATCAGGAACCAACAAAACAGAGCACAACAAATGACACACATTCGGCCTAGATCCTCTCTGGAGCAGTCCTTTTCACCCAACCTAGGGTTGGACCAATCAGGAATAGGCCAATCAGGATCTCTGGTGGCTTGATTGCTGGACACACCTTCTCTTGTATCAGACGACCTGAAAACAAAACACTAAACGGCATAGGACGTAACACTGGTTTGGGGGAAAAAATGATGCGAAGACAAAAATAGCTTTATCCACTTAAAAATAAGTTTTATCCACTTTACCAGACAACTTAAAGTTTTACCCTTTATTGTGTACATATATTGCACAAACATGTTCCCATATAAATGTGAATGTATGTACACACATATACACTCACCTAAAGGATTATTAGGAACACCTGTTCAATTTCTCATTAATGCAATTATCTAATCAACCAATCACATGGCAGTTGCTTCAATGCATTTAGGGGTGTGGTCCTGGTCAAGACAATCTCCTGAACTCCAAACTGAATGTCAGAATGGGAAAGAAAGGTGATTTAAGCAATTTTGAGCGTGGCATGGTTGTTGGTGCCAGATGGGCTGGTCTGAGTATTTCACAATATGCTCAGTTACTGGGATTTTCACGCACAACCATTTCTAGGGTTTACAAAGAATGGTATGAAAAGGGAAAAACATCCAGTATGCAGCAGTCCTGTGGGCAAAAATGCCTTGTTGATGCTAGAGGTCAGAGGAGAATGGGCCGACTGATTCAAGCTGATAGAAGAGCAACTTTGACTGAAATAACCACTCGTTACAACAGAGGTATGCAGCAAAGCATTTGTGAAGCCACAACACGCACAACCTTGAGGTGGATGGGCTACAACAGCAGAAGACGCCACCGGGTACCACTCATCTCAACTACAAATAGGAAAAAGAGGCTACAATTTGCACAAGCTCACCAAAATTGGACAGTTGAAGACTGGAAAAATGTTGCCTGGTCTGATGAGTCTTGATTTCTGTTGAGACATTCAGATGGTAGAGTCTGAATTTGGCGTAAACAGAATGAGAATATGGATCCATCATGCCTTGTTACCACTGTGCAGGCTGGTGGTGGTGGTGTAATGGTGTGGGGGATGTTTTCTTGGCACACTTTAGGCCCCTTAGTGCCAATTGGGCATCGTTTAAATGCCACAGCCTACCTGAGCATTGTTTCTGACCATGCCCATCCCTTTATGACCACCATGTACCCATTCTCTGATGGCTACTTCCAGCAGGATAATGCACCATGTCACAAAGCTTGAATCATTTCAAATTGGTTTCTTGAACATGACAATGAGTTCACTGTACTAAAATGGCCCCCACAGTCACCAGATCTCAACCCAATAGAGCATCTTTGGGATGTGGTGGAATGTGAGCTTCGTGCCCTGGTTGTGAATCCCACAAATCTCCATCAACTGCAAGATGCTATCCTATCAATATGGGTCAACATTTCTAAAGAACGCTTTCAGCACCTTGTTGAATCAATGCCACGTAGATTTAAGGCAGTTCTGAAGGCGAAAGGGGGTCAAACACAGTATTAGTATGGTGTTCCTAATAATCCTTTAGGTGAGTGTATACACACATTCACAGAATGAGTAACAGCAGATTTCTAGTTCCCAGCTTGCTTTTCTTCTGACTGTTAAAGGAGAGTAAATGTTAAAATGAAGTGTTATTTCACATGATTTGTTCAATATTAATATAGGGGGAGATCTGTTAGTGTTTTAAGTTGTATTATTTTGAAATTTAAACGGTTTGCTGGTATTTATGAGTTTTTGAGGTTACCACTGTGCTGAAGAGTAGAGCCTGTGGTTAGGTTGAACATTGGCCAAACACCATTACAACTATGTTACTATATTTAAAAAGTATCGGTTGTGCTCTTTTCAGCACAGTGATAGTCTCTTTGCTAAATACTTTAGCACATGCAGATGTGCTTGTGTTATTGTTAACTAGCTTGGAAATATGAAACATTTATAATGCAAGTAAATATATAAGAAATATATTACATTATATATGTTGCTATATAATGTGTGTTTAAACTGCATGAGTAAATATATCTGCACTATATTATACACATGCAGTGCCAAATCTGATCACATATACAAACCCGATTCCAAAAAAGTTGGGACACTGTACAAATTGGTAATAAAAAAGGAATGCAATAATTTACAAATCTCATAAACTTATATTTTATTCACAATAATATATAGATAACATATCAAATGTTGAAAGTGAGACATTTTGAAATGTCATGCCAAATATTGGCTCAATTTGGATTTCATGAGAGCTACACATTCCAAAAAAGTTGAGACTGGAAAAGTTAAATGTACATATAAGGAACAGCTGGAGGACCAATTTGCAACTTATTAGGTCAATTGGCAACATGATTGGGTATAAAAAGAGCTTCTCAGAGTGGCAGTGTCTCCCAGAAGTCAAGATGGGCAGAGGATCACCAATTCCCCCAATGCTGCGGCGAAAAATAGCGGAGCAATATCAGAACAGAGTTTCTCAGAGAAAAAGTTTTAAGTTTGAAGTTATCATCATCTACAGTGCATAATATCATCCAAAGATTCAGAGAATCTGGAACAATCTCTGTGCAAAAGGGTCAAGGCCGGAAAACCATACTGGATGAGATCTTCTGGCCCTTAGACGGAACTGCATCACATACAGGAATGCTACTGTAATGGAAAAAACAACATGGGCTCAGGAATACTTCCAGAAAACATTGTCGGTGAACATAATCCACCATGCCATTCGACATTGCTGGCTAAAACTCTATAGGTGTTTACATGATCCAGAAGCGCAGGCGTTTTCACTGGGCCAAGGCTCATTTAAAATGGACTGTGGCAAAGTGTAAAACTGTTCTGTGGTCAGACGAATCAAAATTTGAAGTTCTTTTTGGAAAACTAGGAGGCCATGGTTGCATGAGTGTGTGTGGCATGGGCAGCTTACACATCTGGAAAGGCACCATCAATGCTGAAAGGTATATCTAAGTTCTTGAACAACATTTGCTCCCATCCAGACATCGTCTCTTTCAGGGAAGACCTTGCATTTTCCAACATGAGAATGCCAGACCACATACTGCATCAATTACAACATCATGGCTGTGTAGGAGGATCTGGATACTGAAATGGCCAGCCTGCAGTCCAGATCTTTCACCCATAGAAAACATTTGGCGCATCATAAAGAGGAAGATGCGACAAAGAAGACCTAAGACAGTTGAGCAACTAGAAGCCTGTATTAGACAAGAATGGGACAACATTCCTATTCCTAAACTTGAGCAACTTGTCTCCTCAGTCCCCAGACGTTTGCAGACTGTTATAAAAAGAAGAGGGGATGCCACACAGTGGTAAACATGGCCTTGTTCCAACTTTTTTGAGATTTGTTGAGGCCATGAAATTTAAAATCAACTTATTTTTCCCTTAAAATGATACATTTTCTCAGTTTAAACATTTGATATGTCATCTATGTTGTATTCTGAATAAAATATTGAAATTTGAAACTTCCACATCATTGCATTCTGTTTTTATTCACAATTTGTACAGTGTCCCAACTTTTTGGGAATCGGGTTTGTATATCTATATATTATGAATTGTATTACTGAATATAAAATTACATACATTATGATATATTAGTAAATTTATAGTCACATATTTTTCAATAGATGAAAAGCGGCAATTCCTTATGTATTATTCAATATATTGTAATATATTAACACATTATATTATTCTGTATATTTTCAAATATACTGTACCGTTATATAATTTAATATATTGATCATTCATATATAGGGAAATATATTTTTACCGTAAGGGACGCCAGCCATGCTCCTCACTCAGAAAGTTGGAACCCCACCAGTACCATCTGGCCAATTTGAAAATCACAACCTATGCAGAGCTCAGTTGTGTTGTGTTCAGTATTTAGCCAATGTCTTCTGGGGAAGATGGAAGAATGAATATTTGAGTGGACTTCAAGGATTCAAGATTCAAGATTCAAGAGTTTTATTTGTCACATACACAGTTATATACAGAATATACAACCGGCAGTGAAATGTAAACAGGTCCGCTCCATGGACAGTGCAAATTCACAGTTAAAAACACAAGGAAGAAGTTATAATAGAAATAGGATATAAAATTCTAGGATATGTCTATATCTGTAGAATTATAAATAATCAAGTCAAGAGAAAAAAAAAGGTAACAAATAAGGATAAAGTGGAATAAAATAATTGAAGTAGACTTTGCAGTGAGTAAACTGTAGACTTATAAATATGTGGTTAACAAATGTATAAAGAGTATAATGTGCAAACAGGTTTATAACAGGTTGTTACACAGTAACAACGAGAACAGAAAGTGCAGTGCAATGTCAGTGTATCGATGTTTATCCTGACGTGAAGTCACGTGATGTTAAGTGACTGAGTTCAGGAGTCTGATGGCCTGGGGGAAGAAGCTCCTCCTGAGTCTCTCAGTTTTGGCCATCAGGCTTCGGAAGCGCTTACCAGATGGTAGCAGCGTGAAATGAGGGTTTGCAGGGTGATTAGAGTCCTTGATGATCTTGGTAGCTCTACCTTTGCAGCGTTTGGTGTAGACGTCCTGCAGAGACGGGAGAGCTGACCCTGAGATACGCTCGGATAAGCGCACTACTCTTTGCAGGGCTTTGCGGTCATGACTGGTGCTGTTCCCATACCACGCTGTTAAAACACTTTCTATCGCCCCTAAATAGAAAGTTTTCAGGATAGCTGGTGAAACCCTGAATTTCCTCAGCTGGCGCAGGTGGTACAGTCTTTGCCTGGCTTTTTTCACCTGTGTCTGAATGTGAGCAGTCCAGGTCATGTCCTCGGAGATGTTTACTCCCAGGTACTTGAAGCTGCTCACTCTCTCTACTGGTGACCCGCTGATCATGAGGGGGGAGTATGTCCGTTGCTGTCTCTTCCTGAAGTCCACAATCATTTCTTTGGTCTTGCCAACATTCAGAGAGAGACAGTTGTCCTGGCACCATGATGTTAGATGCTCCACCTCGTCCAAGTATGCTGTCTCATTGTTGTTGGAAATGAGGCCCAGGACAACAGTATCATCAGCAAATTTGATGATAGAGGTGGAGCTGTGTGTGGACAAACAGTCATGCGTGTAGAGAGAGTAGAGCAGGGGCTCAGGACACAGCCCTGTGGAGCTCCCACACTCAGGGTGATGGAGGTGGAGGTGGACTGGCCTATTCTCACCACCTGAGGCCTGCCAGTGAGGAAGTCCTCAATCCAGTGGCAGAGAGAAGGATTCAGGCCGAGATCCAGGAGTTTGGAGGTTAGCTTGGTGGGAACTATGGTGTTAAAGGCTGAGCTATAGTCAATAAATAGCAGTCTTAACGTAGTTCCCACTTTTGCTGTCGATGTGAGTGAGGGAGAGTGGAGGACATGAGAGATGGCATCTTCAGTCGATCTATTGGGACGATAGGCAAACTGAAGAGGGTCCAAAGTGTCAGGAATGAAGGCGCAAATGGTGTTTTTAATGAGTAATTAACTAATGCTTGATTGTGAACAAGTTAATCCTTAATTAATGCATAACTAATGCATTATTCTGGACCCTTAAAATAAAGTGTTACCAAATAATGATGTGCATTGATCATCTATATATATCTATATAATCATTTATAATAAACACTGCAACATTCCATAAAAATTGTCCATTTTGATTTCATGGTGACTTTAATGTAAATTGTTGTAATTTTGCTTGGAATTTGAAACTATAAACAACAACACCTTGTTTCTACATCACTCTCAGATGTAAATAGTGTAAATCATTACTGACCATGATAACTATGATGGTATGCAAAATATGTACGGGCTTTATGTATGGTATATATGATCTAAGCTTTGGTCTTTTAGATATCCCAGTTTTCCCTGATCCCATCTGTCTGTCTGTCTCTCTCTCGGTTCCTCCAGCGTTGGGTGTACCCAGCAGTGCAGTGTTGCTGTTTGAGCTGGAACTACTACAGCTGCAGAAGGGTGTCCCTGAGGGATTTTTGTTCATCTGGCTGCAGGACAGTCCTGAACCACTGTTTCCTGTCATGGATATGAACCAAGACCAGGAGGTACCACTGGAGGAGGTATGTTCTTTGCTATCTGGCTTATTAATGTGACAGGAACCATTTATTTATGAGTGGTGCATGGAACAATACCCCATATAGGCCCCCCACAAACAGAGGTTGTATTAACATAAAACTTTTAACCATTTTTTTTTTTTTTTTTTTAATTGACCACCCAGTCTATTTACAACACAGTTCATGGGTTGTTTATTTTGCCAAGTTTGTAATTATTTTGTAATCATTTATCAAGAAATTTTGCATGGACGGTGAGTGTTGTGGGACCAATTTGTTTAGTCCCATAATACACCTAAAGGATTATTAGGAACACCATACTAATACTGTGTTTGACCCCCTTTCGCCTTCAGAACTGCCTTCTACGTGGCATTGATTCAACAAGGTGCTGAAAGCATTCTTTAGAAATGTTGGCCCATATTGATAGGATAGCATCTTGCAGTTGATGGAGATTTGTGGGATGCACATCCAGGGCACGAAGCTCCTGTTCTGCCACATCCCAAAGATGCTCTATTGGGTTGAGATCTGGTGACTGTGGGGGCCATTTTAGTACAGTAAACTCATTGTCATGTTCAAGAAACCAATTTGAAATGATTCAAGCTTTGTGACATGGTGCATTATCCTGCTGGAAGTAGCCATCAGAGAATGGGTACATGGTGGTCATAAAGGGATGGACATGGTCAGAAACAATGCTCAGGTAGGCCGTGGCATTTAAACGATGCCTAAAGGGGCCTAAAGTGTGCCAAGAAAACATCCCCCACACCATTACACCACCAACACCAGCCTGCTCAGTGGTAACAAGGCATGATGGATCCATGTTCTCATTCTGTTTACGCCAAATTCTGACTCTACCATCTGAATGTCTCAACAGAAATCGAGACTCATCAGACCAGGCAACATTTTTCCAGTCTTCAACTGTCCAATTTTGGTGAGCTCATGCAAATTGTAGCCTCTTTTTCCTATTTGTAGTGGAGATGAGTGGTACCCGGTGGGGTCTTCTGCTGTTGTAGCCCATCCGCCTCAAGGTTGTGCGTGTTGTGGCTTCACAAATGCTTTGCTGCATACCTCGGTTGTAACAAGTGGTTATTTCAGTTAAAGTTGCTCTTCTATCAGCTTGAATCAGTCGGCCCATTCTCCTCTGACCTCTAGCATCAACAAGGCATTTTTGCCCACAGGACTGTTTTTTACTTTTCACACCATTCTTTGTAAACCCTAGAAATGGTTGTGCGTGAAAATCCCAGTAACTGAGCAGATTGTGAAATACTCAGACCGGCCCGTCTGGCACCAACAACCATGCCACGCTCAAAATTGCTTAAATCACCTTTCTTTCCCATTCTGATATTCAGTTTGGAGTTCAGGAGATTGTCTTGACCAGGACCACACCCCTAAATGCATTGAAGCAACTGCCATGTGATTGGTTGATTAGATAATTGCATTAATGAGAAATTGAACAGGTGTTCCTAATAATCCTTTAGGTGAGTGTATATGCCATTTGACAATGACACCTTGAAATCTCTGAAACATCTCGTTCTAGGCCCAGAGTCCAAAAGTCAGACCTTGTGAGGATCGAGTTGTGGGCTCGGACAATTTCCTCCTTAGGGTCACCCTTAATATCCAGTACATAGTCCAGCTATGGGGGAATATACAGAACATTATGAATGCATGCATATTTTAAATTTCTAATTCAAAAACACTAATCTCAAACTTACCAATTCACAGAGTCTTGCGTTTGGTTCTTGTTTCCAATCAACAATGATAAATTTGGGATTAGTATGGTCAAAAGCTGAGGAAAGCAACTGTAACCTTGATCCTAATTCAAAATGAAGAGATGAGACAAAAATAAGAGGAAATGTGTTATTGGATACATATTCACAACCATGAATATAATGCATAAAATATATAATATTTTTTTAATGTTTAGAGGGTGGTGAAAGATCTGGGTCTGAGCTAAACTCCATTTCTGCTGGCTGAGAGGAGGTGGCAACAACTTGGTCGGAGCTAAGCTCTGTTGGCTGAGAGGCACAGAATTCTGCCTGACCGTGCTCAGTGAGACACAGTGGAATTTCAGGGGTCACAAGATTCTTTAATTCCACCTTGATCTTCTTGTTCTTCTGCTGATTGTAATTGTGAATAACATTACGCATCATGAAAACATGAGCAGATGGCGAGAGCATATTCATGTAATAGTTTTTTTTTTTCATGGTTCAAGAGTTGTTCTGCAACCTGGCTGTTAATTCTCCCTGCCAGTTCCTTTATCCTCCAGAGGATATCTTTCGGGTCTTTAGTGTTTCCTTCATGGAATGTGTCATAGAGACAATAGTGTGTCCCAGTCAATGGATGGCCACTCGGGTCCGGCACAGTTTTCCTAGTGTTAAGCCATAGGAAACTGACCATACCACCATTGGATGTGTACTGTAAGTTTTCATGGCTGGGGTCCAACAGCCTTCCCTCATGAGGGCGGAAAGGCATCGTCTCGGGCTCTAAGATTAGCATGCACCGCCAGACCTCTTGCAAAGTCATATATGCATATGTTAGGCATGTGCTTCCAAGACAACAATAGATCAGTGAAGTCCCTTGGACTTTCTGCCCTAATGTTAAATTTCAGCGAGACAACCTGTCCACAGGGGCACATAACAACATCCCAGCCACCTGAGGAGAAAAGTGTTCAAGGAAGTCAAACTAAATTACCAGCAGTCACCTAATGAGAAAAGATCAACATTGTTGTTTTTTTACTTACCAGATGCTCCCCAAACCTTTTGAAAGATTTTATCAAATTTGCTTCTGCTTTTCATTTCTTCTCTCAGCCGTAGATCCATTTTGGAACCTTGGGAATCAATTCCGCACTCCCTGCAGAGCTTTCGGATGGCATGGACCTGTAATAGATTACCAAAATTAAAGTGTACACAGTAAACATTTAAAAACAGACCTGTTTACCTTCAAATTGGACACTTCATCCAGTAGCCTGTCCTCTGTTATGTCAGTCTTGTTGAGTGAATCTTTTCATGCTCCGTATTGAGCACCTTGTTGGATTTGAGGGTGTGAGGTCCAATCCATGGGGCCCAGTGGTGGTATGTAGGTTTAATTGTAAAAGGATTTTGTCGATCACCTGAAAGAATAATAGTCTGCACTGATGGCTCGAAATTAACTTTGTAATTTTTAAAGTGGAGTGAGAAAGACAGGGCAAAAAGGTAACAAAGGAATTACATCTCTCTGGGAAACATATTTAAAAAGTCACTTACTTGGAACAAAACCACGTGCAATCCTCTCTAAACATAGAGAATCCCAGAACTCATCAATGTCCACCTCCCCATCAAATCCATCTGGTGGATCCTCTAGTTCACTGATTAAAATAAAAATAAATATCGGTAACACTTTAGAATAATGGTCCATGATTAACACTTCAGCTACTACTATTAACTAATATGGAAACAAGCTTACCTAATCAGTAAGTAATATCAAATTTAGGACTAAGATAGTTCCTTATTCGGTAATCAATAATTACTTAATGAGATTGGTATCATTAAGAACTAATAGGTAATTATGACAAATTATAAAGAATTACTAATTAATTACTAATCACAACATTAATGTGTCTGAGACATTAGCAACTGTTTTTTTATTTAATTTTTTTATAAAAAGGTCATAAAATGCATCACCAAACTCAAGGTTTACTTAGTCACTATGCAGGAACTACTAGTGATCTGGACCATTATTTTAAAGTGAAAAATATTTTTGCATTTTATGACTACATTCAGAGTAAAAATTATGACTACGCCTCAGGCACACGATAATGTTCTTTATAATTTGTCAGTTAGTTCATAGTTAATGAGGCTTCTCATTAAGTAATTATTGATTACCTAATAAGGAACTATTTCCTAAATTTGATATTACTTACTGATTAGGTAAACTTGTTTCTATATTAGTTAATAGTAGTAGCTGAAGTGTTAATGTAGAACTACTCATTAGTCCTGTATTATGTCCTGCATAGTTACTTATTAATGACGGACCATTATTCTAAAGTGTTACCGAAATATCAATATACTGTAGTTAGACCACCTGGAGGGGTTCACCATGCAAATAAAACCTGCATTGTACCTGCCAAGCTGAAGACACAGGTCTTGTGGAGATCCATGACCACCACAGGAGGGTGATGTCCACAGCTGACACAAGAGAAGTTATAATCATGGTCTGTCAGTGCTTCAAAATGTAGGTATTGTAGCGAGATCGAGCCCCAGGGGAAATGGTGCGGGATTTATGCATGCGTTTAATCGTGTTACGATCAAACATGCACAGATCAGCACAGAGGGGAATTTGGATATTAACAGTTTATTATAACGGATTATAACAATTATTAATATCTAGGGCTTGATTCAACTTTTAGAAATTTCTTTGATTCTAGAATTGAGTTCAAAGGACGGATAATTGTCCACCAAATATCTACCTTTTAATAACTCTTAAACAACACTTCTCTGGCCAGGAGAAGTATCTTTCTTTTAATTTGTAACAGGCTCGGTTCAACGTAAAAGGGACCTATGTATGAGCAATTCAGGCACAATCACATGTGAATATATATATTTTAATAAATCAACAAACAATAAACAAACATACACAAATTAACTGAAAGCAGGAAGGAGAGAGAGAGAGAGAGTGTGAGAGAGAGGGAGAGAGAGAGAGAGAGAGAGAGAGACAAGGAAACGGTGTTATTACCGACACAACCTATTGAGCACAAGCAAGAAATCAGTCCAACTTATTGGTATAAGCTCAAGACTTTATAACGACAGCTTAAGGGATACTTGCATATGTTTCCTTGATCGCGAATTCGTGCGTGTGTGGAAATTCCGCGATCTGGTCCGTGTTTCAATCTTGCAGGGTGGGTCCTTGGAGTCCGTGGGAAATTCAACTTTGGTTCCTTTGTGTGATGAGATCCGTTGGAAGATGGCGAAGAAGGCGAAGGGTGATGGCGAAGCGGGACGAAGAGAAGAGCAAGAAGAGGGGCAAAGAAGGGCAAGAAGAAGAGAGAGAAGAAGCGTTTGTAGAACGTCTTAAAGGGCCATTACGGGGCACGCCTCTTTTGTCGGAACAGCCAATCAGAGCGAAGGAACTCAGAAGCGGGAAATCTCCCTTTGTCTTGGGTCTCGCCTCATTAACATGGCTTTCTTAGATAAGCAGACTTTGGGGTTTTGGCATAAAATAAAGAGTTTGATGCATCATAGTACCACACAACGCACATAGACGGTCTACAAATTGAGAGACAAAGATTTCGAGACCAAGCATGGGGAGTTTAACTTAAGAATTAAAGGAACGGCGAGGATTGACGTCATTCTTCCTTAAGCATTCACTGGCTATACGTTTCTAACCTATCAAAGACATCTGAAATGGTTATAACAAAAAGCATGCATACATACAGGGAACACGGCACATCTAAAATGAAAAATAACTAAGTTAAAAGTCATATAACCCCCTTTGGGTGCTTTGGTATGTGTGCATGGGGTGGGGGCTGTTATTTATGACGGTCTCTCGTGGGCTGCACAAGGCATGGTTTGTGTCCTTTTAGCACCGTTAACCTGTCAGTCTGTAGACTTCACGGCGCCGGTCTTGTTTGAGTCATTATAAATAATCAAAGTATTGGTCCGTTGATCATTTATGAGCACCGTCCATAGACTACAGTATCCATGTATTAGGCTATTTTTGTTTGGGTACTGCTGTCCTGACGTCAGCTCCCATGTCTCAGTGGATCAACCTAGAGCTGTGTGAGTCTGGAATAAAACATCAATAATAAATTAGAAAATGTAATTCCACACAAGTGTGCAATTGAGAAAGTTCCAATGATGTATTTAATGGCCTAATGTCATGACTGTCAGCTTAGAAACCTCATTCTGCACCTGAGTTCTAATTGCTTAATTAATGGCCTACTGTGCATAAAGCTATGGAATATCAGAGTTATGCATTTATCATGCAGTATGGTCACATAATATTCATAAATTTCACATCTTGAATTCTTGAACATTTGACCTGGAGGCAGTTCTGAAGATAAAGGCAAAAATGGAGGGTTAGAATGACTTTGTCATTAAAGTTATGTAAGCCATCCTCCCATTCCTGGTATCGCACCATCATTCCACATCTACTGCATTTTTTCCCATAAGTTGTCACACCTGAAATGCATAAGTAAATCATTGGGGCATTTAGTGGTATATACAGCTTGGAAAAGGAAGAATAACTGTCAATTTTAGTTTAAACGTGACACAGACCCTCGATGATACCCTTGACAGTAATTATTTTTGCTGATCTACTGATGATCAGGGGTTCACCAAGGGGAAGATCGCCAGGACATTCAGGACAAACACACTTTTTGGGTATCAGATGTTTAGGCACTTCTGTCTCACTTGTCAACTCATACACCTTTGCAGGCAAGTCTGCAGGAAGCCTTTTCTTGTTGTGAATGTACCTAACAATTCTCCCCAATTCCTGATCTCGAGGGGGATACTAAAATTGCTTGAGGTGACAGTTTCTACATTGTCTTCAGAGCCCTGACTCTCTTGAGTATTCTCGCTCTCATCTCCCGTGAAGAGCTCCTTTCTTGTCTGGAAAAAATGCCATTTTGCAATGGCCTTGTGGACACAGGCCTGTTTGGCTTTAACACAATGGCAATGCCACATGTTATTTGTGGTGTCAAACATGATCATCACTCTGCCAAACTTGTTATAGTAAGAATATATTATTTGCCTCATAAACGGAAGCATATCTTCTTGAGGAAGAGCTTCCCACCTTAACCTCAACACTGAATCTGAGGGCTGAGTGGTGGTGGGCAGTATTGCAGGGACTGCAGATGGGCACAATCAAAGGATATAAACCCACTCCTGTGCATCACCTCAGTGTTGCGCACACAGGCATCCAGTTCACAACAAATTTGATGGCTTGCCCCGCTTCTGTACATGGATGGGTCCACTATTGCTGTTGAAGGACTTTACAACAGCAAATATTCCCCTTTCAATCTCTATTGGCTGACATGCCAGGTGATGGACAGCTGTAATGTCCTCCTTGACAGTTGAGTGGCGTCATCTCATACGCTGCTTTAAAAAAAAATTATTCAGCACTAACTCACACTTTGTGTACTTAACCTTTCTGATCCTCGAACGTAGGCCAACTGCTTTTTTTGGTTGCTGAAGCTCAACCGTGGCCTTCATAGGGTTCAGTTGGCCTTCTAAGGCTTGAGGTGAAAAAGAGTGCGGCTGGCCTTCTGCTGGCTGAGGGTGGAGTTGGGCTTCTGCTGGCTGAGGGTGGCATGTGCTGAGGTGTCTAAGCAGTTGTTTTTTTCTTTGAAACATTACATTACAAGCACAGCAGTGGTAGTGGGACTCCTTTCTGCAGCCCCATTTGCAGGTATACATCATAAACTGAAAGGAAGGTAAAAAACAAAGCAGGCTTTAATAACTGGTCGTGTTTGGATAAGTTAATAAGTGCCTTCTTCGTATCATCAACACAAAGGTTATTAATCTAAACCAATGAATCAGCAATCAGTAAACATACCTCCATGCTGTACCACTGTTTTCAGATGTGACTGTAAATGTGTTTCCACTTTTGAGTAGTCACCCTTATAAAGTGGGCAAAAGGGGCAGTGGAGAAATTGGCATCCTTGCTCAAAACATCTTGTGGCTGTTTGGCTAAAATGACAGATGTAGCTATAGATTAGAGATGTATGGAGAACATTAGCCAAGCTCAACTTTTCTCACCCTCCTAGCACTAGCTACTACATGCTGCATTGAATCCAAGGAATCCTCACATGAGAAAACTAAAACTACGTTAAAAAACGAACTATGTGAAAACTAAGTTAGTAAACAATGTGCGTTTATAAATGTTAAACAAAGTTACCTACCACCAGAATGAGGCAACGCACCCACCAACATATGACCAAAATCTCATATCGTATATACAGGTGCTGGTCATATAATTAGAATATCATTAAAAAGTTGATTTATTTCACTAATTCCATTCAAAAAGTGAAACTTGTATATTATATTCATTCATTACACACAGACTGATATATTTCAAATGTTTATTTCTTTTAATTTTGATGATTATAACTGACAACTAAGGAAAATCCCAAATTCAGTATCTCAGAAAATTAGAATATTGTGAAAAGGTTCAATATTGAAGACACCTGGTGCCACACTCTAATCAGCTAATTAACTCAAAACACCTGCAAAGGCCTTTAAATGGTCTCTCAGTCTAGTTCTGTAGGCTACACAATCATGGGGAAGACTGCTGACTTGACAGTTGTCCAAAAGACGACCATTGACACCACAAGGAGGGCAAGACACAAAAGGTCATTGCAAAAGAGGCTGGCTGTTCACAGAGCTCTGTGTCCAAGCACATTAATAGAGAGACGAAGGGAAGGAAAAGATGTGGTAGAAAAAAAGTGTAAAAGCAACAGGGAGAGGATTGTGAAACAAAACCCATTAAAAAATGTGGGGGAGATTCACAAAAAGTGGACTGCAGCTGGAGTCAGTGCTTCAAGAACCACTATGCACAGACATATGCAAGACATGGGTTTCAGCTGTCGCTTTCCTTGTGTCAAGCCACTCTTGAACAACAGACAGCGGCAGAAGCATCTCGCCTGGGCTAAAGACAAAAAGGACTGGACTGCTGCTGAGTGGTCCAAAGTTATGTTCTCTGATGAAAGTAAATTTTGTCCCAGAGTCTGGAGGAAGAGAGGAGAAGCACACAATCCACGTTGCTTGAGGTCCAGTGTAAAGTTTCCACAGTCAGTGATGGTTTGGGGTGCCATGTTGGTGCCAGTGATAGTTTGGGGTTCACAGTTTTTAACTGTGAATTTTGCACTGTCCATGGAGCAGACCTGTTTACATTTCACTGCCGGTTGTATATTCTGTATATAACTGTGTATGTGACAAATAAAACTCTTGAATCTTGAATCTTGGAATGTCATCTGCTGGTGTTGGTGCCATGTCATCTGCTGGTGTTTTCTGAGGTCCAAGGTCAACGCAGCCGTTTACCAGGAAGTTTTAGAGCACTTCATGCTTCCTGCTGCTGACCAACTTTATGGAGATGCAGATTTCATTTTCCAACAGGACTTGGCACCTGCACACAGTGCCAAAGCAACCAGTACCTGGTTTAAGGACCATGATATCCCTGTTCTTAATTGGCCAGCAAACTCACCTGACCTTAACCCCCTAGAAAATCTATAGGTTATTGTGAAGAGGAATATGCGATATGCCAGACCCAACAATGCAGAAGAGCTGAAGGCCACTATCAGAGCAACCTGGGGTCTCATAACACCTGAGCAGTGCCACAGACTGATCGACTGATGCCACGCCGCATTGCTGCAGTAATTCAGGCAAAAGGAGCCCCAACTAAGTATTGATTGCTGTACATGCTCGTACTTTTCATGTTCATACTTTTCAGTTGGCCAAGATTTCTAAAAATCCTTTCTTTGTATAGGTCTTAGGTAATATTCTAATTTTCTGAGACACTGAATTTGGGATTCTCCTTAGTTGTCAGTTATAATCATCAAAATTAAAAGAAATAAACATTTGAAATATATCAGTCTGTGTGTAATGAATGTATATAATATACAAGTTTAACTTTTGATGATATTCTAATTATATGACCAGCACCTGTATATATTATATATACACTCACCTAAAGGATTATTAGGAACACCATACTAATACTGTGTTTGACCCCCTTTCGCCTTCAGAACTGCCTTAATTCTATGTGGCATTGATCAACAAGGTGCTGAAAGCATTCTTTAGAAATGTTGGCCCATATTGATAGGATAGCATCTTGCAGTTGATGGTGATTTGTGAGATAAACATCCAGGGCACGAAGCTCCCATTCCACCACATCCCAAAGATGCTCTATTGGGTTGAGATCTGGTGACTGTGAGGGCCATTTTAGTACATTGCATTATGTGCATTATCCTGTTGGAAGTAGCCATCAGAGAATGGGTACATGGTGGTCATAAAGGGATGGACATGGTCAGAAACAATGCTCAGGTAGGCCGTGCCATTTAAACGATGCACAATTGGCACTAAGGGGCCTAAAGTGTGCCAAGAAAACATCCCCCACACCATTACACCACCACCACCAGCCTGCACAGTGGTAACAAGGCATGATGGATCCATGTTCTCATTCTGTTTATGTCTTTATGTCTGTTCTGTTTATCTCTACCATCTGAATGTCTCAACAGAAATCGAGACTCATCAGACCAGGCAACATTTTTCCAGTCTTCAACTGTCCAATTTTGGTGAGCTCGTGCAAATTGTAGCCTCTTTTTTCGTATTTGTAGTTGAGATGAGTGGTACCCGGTGGGGTCTTCTGCTGTTGTAGCCCATCCGCCTCAAGGTTGTGCGTGTTGTGACTTCACAAATGCTTTGCTGTATACCTTGGCTGTAACGAGTGGTTATTTCAGTCAAAGTTGCTCTTCTATCAGCTTGAATCAGTCGGCCCATTCTCCTCTGACCTCTAGCATCAACAAGGCATTTTCGCCCACAAGACTGCCGCATACTGGATGTTTTTCCCTTTGCACACCATTCTTTGTAAACCCTAGAAATGGTTGTGCGTGAAAATCCCAGTAACTGAGCAAATTGTGAAATACTCAGACCGGCCCGTCTGGCACCAACAACCATGCCACGCTCAAAATTGCTTAAATCACCTTTCTTTCCCATTCTGACATTCAGTTTGGAGTTCAGGAGATTGTCTTGACCAGGACCACACCCCTAAATGCATTGAAGCAACTGCCATGTGATTGGTTGATTAGATAATTAGATAATTGCATTAATGAGAAATTGAACAGGTGTTCCTAATAATCCTTTAGGTGAGTATATATATATATATATATATATATATATATATATATATATATATATACTGGAAAGTATTCAGACCCCTTACATTTTTCACTCTTTGTTATATTGCAGCCATTTGCTAAAATCATTTAAGTTCATTTTTTTTCTCATGAATGTACACACAGCACCCGATATTGACAGAAGCTGTTTGATGTTCTAATCGGAACGGAAGAGTGGTTCTTTGATCCGCGACTAAGCCGTCTCAGTCACCCAGTTGCATGGGCTCTACAGCCGGAACCAAACAATGTACTGAGTTCTCTAAGCTATTCGCATCCAAATCATTATCTAATGCTCATTATCTCTTCTCCGTCAGCCTGACTATCTCCTTACATTTATCACATGTGAAGCCCTGTTCGCCAACGGAGAAGGATATGCTTAACATGTAACATGCAGTGCAAGTGACAATGACAGGAGAAGACATGACAAGACAATACTCTGTATTTGTTGATTAATCCAATTTACCAAAGTTGTTTGATGGAGTCTAATCCAACTCACCACAGTTGTTTAATGAACTCAGAAAACAGGAGACCCTGGTGCAGAGATGGCAAACTAACAGGCTAGCGAAATGCTAATGCATGATAGTGATTTAGATTTAAAGCTAGCGATGTCAGATTTAATATGGTAGGCAATATTAGACAATATATGGTGATGAGTAAATTATATTTAGCAGTTGAATCAACAGGGAATTATATCAAATAAAGATTCAAAAGTGAGCAGAGCACACACGAGCACAGCAGCAGGACAAACAGGAGGCAGACAGGAGCAATCGATCAGGATCAAGGATCAATGTAATGCCAACAATCTGAAATCTGGCTGATTCAGTCACGTAGACAGGTCCATCTGGTAAGCGCTTCCGAAGCCTGATAGCCAAAACTGAGAGACTCAGGAGGAGCTTCTTCCCCCAGGCCATCAGACTCCTGAACTCAGTCACTTAACATCCCGAGACTTCACTTCAGGATAAACATCGATATACTGACATTGCACTGCACTTTCTGTTCTCGTTGTTACTGTGTAACAACCTGTTATAAACCTGTTTGCACATTATACTCTTTATACATTTGTTAACCACATATTTATAAGTCTACAGTTTACTCACTGCACAGTTTACCTCACTTATTTTATTCCACTTCTTTATTCTTATTTTTTTACTTTTTCTTCTACCTGACTTGATTATTTATATATATGATATATTGATTATATATATATATATAGTACCTTTTTATCCTATTTCTATTATAATATCCTCCTTGTGTTTTTAACTGTGAATTTGCACTGTCCATGGAGCGGACCTGTTTACATTTCACTGCCGGTTGTATATTCTGTATATAACTGTGTATGTGACAAATAAAACTCTTGAATCTTGAATCCTAGCAGCTGTTAGTTACGGCATTCAGGAACTGTTAAGCAGAACTAAATTAATATTATTATTACTGGTAAAGTTACCAGGTACCGGACATTTTCTCACCGGGTCCCAACTGCACACATCTGTGCAACTGTCATTGTACTGTAGCCTACGTCAGCATTGCATTATCTCATCCCATCTCACCAACAGTTTAATACTTACTCGCACATCCAAACGTAGTCAGAGAAGGGCCTCTTCTTTCCGATCGCATGAACATTCCGAAACGGCAGTCGCATCCTCTCAAACTGCCTAATGAATCACTTAAGTCTCATTGGCTACCTGCCATTGTGGCAGGTAGATTGACAGTGTTACCTGCCAATTGCAAAATTCACCCGCATTTGGCGTGTGGTCGGTTGTTAATTTCAGGCCCTGCATATAGTGGTCTTAGTTACCCTCAGTGAAGTGCCATGCAAATCCTTTTCCGGCCTTGCTCAGCCCATCCAGCTTAGGTGTAGTTCTTCCTTTTGAAATGATCTCTTTCTTCTCTCCAAACAATTGCCTTGAAAAAGCCACGTGAAGGAGATCGAAAACAGGATCGATAAGAGGTGTGAAGGCAGCTGCAATAGCTTATTTCACTTAGATCACTCACAACCCGCCAAACGTTCAAACGACTGATGACATTGCTGGGCCCCCAGGGCATCAGTCAAAGTTATGATCAAATGGAAAATGGCAGCTTCAACAGAAGGCTAGCTATATTATTAGTGCTGGTCCACGGAGCTGTGATGCGTTTAGATGATGACATATGTAAAATCCAGATCAGTCTAACAAAAATAACCATATTCTTTCTGGAAATACAATCGTAGCATACTGAAATAGACAGTAATTGAATTTAGACTTGTTCAGACACAATTTAATTTATAAAAAATAAAATGTTTTGTCAAATCAAATCAAAATCAAATCACATTTATTTATATAGCACTTTTAACAAGTCCAATTGTTTCAAAGCAGCTTCACATTGTTAACAGGAAAATAATGCAACAGAATTTGTACAGCAGTTCTGGTGAAACGGTGATGTTATCCAGCTAATTTCAAGTATCATATAGTGTCAATGCGAGCAGATCGGTAATATAGATGAAATTTAGGTGTCCCCAACTGAGCAAGCCAAAAGCCAGAGGCAATGGTGGCAAGGAACCAAAACTCCTTCAGGGTCAGAATGGAGAAAAAAACCTTGGGAGAAACCAGGCTCAGTCGGGGTGCCAGTTCTCCTCTGGCCGACGAAAGGATGTGCCGTAATTTAGATATATTTTTAAGATGGTAGAATGCAGTTTTACAGATGTTAGAAACGTGGCTTTCAAATGAAAGATTGGTATCAAAGAGCACACCCAGGTTCCTAACTGACGACGAGGACTTGACAGAGCAGCCATCGAGTGTTATTCTAGGTTACTACTTGCAGAGTTTTTTTGTCCAATAATTAAAAATTCATTTTTTTCTGAATTAAGTTGCAGGAAATTACTAGACATCCAATGTTTTATATCAGCTATGCATTCTGTTAATCTTGTGAAGTGGCAAGTTTCGTCAGGGCGTGAAGAAATATAGAGCTGAGTATCGTCAGCATAACAGTGAAAACGAATGCTTCCTAATGATATCTCCCAGTGGTAGCATGTACAGGGTGAAGAGCAACGGTCCTAGCACTGAGCCCTGCGGTACTCCATACTGAAATTGTGATCGTTGTGACATCTCTTCATTTACTGCTACAAACTGATAACGGTCAGATAAGTATGATTTAAACCATGCCAATGCAATTCCGCTAATGCCAACATAATTTTCGAGTCTATTCAAAATAATGTTGTGGTCGATAGTATCGAATGCAGTGCTAAGATCGAGTAACACTAATAGAGAGATACAACCACGATCGGATGATAAGAGTAAATCATTTGTAACTCTGATGAGAGCAGTCTCAGTACTATGATACGGTCTAAATCCTGACTGGAAATCCTCACAGGTACCATTTCTTTCTAAAAAGGGAGCACAATTGTGAAGACACTGCCTTTTCCAGTATTTTTGTCAGAAAGGGTAGATTTGAGATCGGCCTGTAATTGACTAATTCTGTAGAATCAAGCTGAGGTTTTTTAATAAGTGGTTTGATAATAGCCAACTTAAAAGTTTTCGGTACATATCTGTTGATCTGAAATTAAGCTTTGTCCCCCCTAGTAGAATCACAGGACCGGATACCAATTGCCTTGCCAAAAACTCTTTATTGTCATATGTATCAGGCATAGGAGAGAAACTTGTTGTCTTTGTGCCAGCTGTATGTGTTTCTCTGAGGCAGTGCATCACTGTTGAGCATTATATACCACTGACTAAAAGATTTGCAATTCCTTACAAGGTAGCGAAACATGTTGGTTTGTTGAAAATAGAATGTCTTACATCAGTTGAGGTATATCACAGAACAAATAGATTAGCTGAAAATATAAGCTATGTATGCATCAGTGATACATGTATGCACATTCCTGCATGTACACGCGTTCTTTGTATGGCTAAAATTATCTCTTCTCCCTGTGTCTGCCATATGATACTAACATGTTCATGCAGACTTCAACTCATGCACTTAAACTTCACAAATACATTATACATCCAATTATGAATATAAATAATATTAAAATAATACATTTCTGGTCCACATCTCCCCCCTTTGGAACTACCGGCCATCAGTTCCACACCATTATTCACTACCTAATGGAGCAATAGCGAGGAGAGAAAAGACAAACCAAAAAGAAACAAAAGACATACAAAGGACAGAAGAATAGAAACATAAGGAATTGGGAATAAATCAAAAACAAAATGACCCCAACCCATGATATGTTCCCGCATACTATGTGTGTAATTACGTCTATGTGTATGCATTTAAAAATGTACCCCAGTCATCTAAAGGAAAGGAAAAATTAATGAGTCTTCACCAGTGCCTGGACTCGTTCGGGCCCTGAACTCCTCCAGTTCCTGGTCAAAATAACAAACTAACATAAAGGTTGATGTTAAAAAGATCCTATCCCTTGGGGTTGTGAATCAGTAAGCAGGTGTTAATTGTTTGTGGGGTTGTGTTTTGTAAGTGGTGCATCGAGAATAACTTGCAACCATCTCTAATCAATGTCAATGGAATTGATTCCTGAAATGGAAGCAGAGAAATAATTAAACATCATTCCGTTGTTACCCAGTCTTTAAAACTGATGGATGAACATTGTTCAATTTCAGGCCATAAGCTATCGCTATCATCTTGTTCATTCACTAAGCAAGGTTTAACTTGTGACCAATGATACCATCTATCTGTTCCTACTCCCTTCTCTTTAAGGCACACACTTGTATCTGTTGTTAAAAGTATCTCGTATGGTCCTTCCCATCTAGGCTCTAAACCTTTCCTAGCAATTTGTTTGACCATAACAAAACTGCCTAACTCGGGAATGTGTGGAATGTCAGTAGTGGTGTGTTTTTCATCCCACTGCTGCTGAGCTTCTCGCACTTTGTGGTTCTTTCCTTTGGTAGCTTTGTCCAGCATAGTGAGATAACGTCTTAACATTTCTTGAAACAAAGTGGAATCTCCTGATCCCGCAGGTGGTGGAGCATCAGGAGGTAGAACCATTGCTCTTCCAGTCATTAGTTCAAAAGGGGTTAGTCCTGTTACTCTGTTTGGAGTTGCTCTTAAGTTCCATAAAATAGCAGGTAGTAATTTATGCCAACCTTGGCCAGTCTGCATAATGGCTTTGGTAAGGGATGTCTTTAACGATCTGTTCATTCGTTCAACAAGTCCTGACGATTGAGGACGAAAGGGAATATGAAACTTTTGTTTAATCCCCATCAATTTCATTGCTTCCTTCATCAGTTTTCCAGTGAAGTGAGTTCCATTCTCAGAATCAATTTCATATGGAAGACCCCAGCGAGGAAAAACTTCTTCCACCATTACTCGTGCTGCCGCTTCAGCAGTGCAAATCTTTGTCGGGAATGCTTCCACCCATCTAGTAAATCGATCTATGATTACTAGGATGTATTGGTACCCTCCATGACAATGGTCCTGTGAAATCGATTTTGAGATGTGTCCATGGCCCTGTTGGTCTGGGTGCATGTGACATTCTTACCTTTACAGGTTTTCCCACATTTGCTTTTATGCAGATCAAGCATCTCCTACAATAATCATCAATGTCTCTCATCATCCGTGGCCACCACCAAGTCTTGCTGATTTGAGCTTTCATTGCTTTTGCTCCAGCATGCACTTTTCCATGATACAGCTGCATTGGTTCTTTTCTTGTTCCGATTGGCATTACCACTTGTCCTGTTGGAATTCTCCAGATACCTTGATCATCTTCTTTCGCTCCCGCTTTTTCCCATTGTTCTTTCTCTTTATTTGTGTCTGTGTGATATGACAGAAGATGGAACTCAGGATTATCTTTTCTGTTTTCCTGAACCAAGGTGACAGGAGTTGGGGACAGTAAAGCTGCTTCTCTGGCTGCTATATCTGCTGCCGTGTTTCCTTGACTTTCTTTGGACTTGTCAGATTGATGTGATTTTACCTTGATCACGGCTGCTTCTCTCGATAAGTGGCATGCTGCAATCAAGCGACGAATTATGGAAGCATGCTGTATTTCACTCCCACTGTTAGTGATGAGTCCACGTCTTTTCCATAGGGCAAGATAGTCATGGACCACGCCAAAAGCATAACGACTATCTGTATAGATATTGACTCGATCTCCTTCTGATAGTTCAAGAGCTTCCGTAAGCGCCATGAGCTCAGCTACTTGTGCTGAAAATTGCCCAGAAATAGCTCCTTGCTTTACAACAGTTCCATCAGCCTCTACTACAGCCCATCCAGTATGTTGTTTTCTATCAATGTAGTAACTGGATCCATCGACCCATAACTCTTTATCTGGATTTTCAAGAGGAATTGGATTAACTGGACCAAGGTTTTCTTCTTCTACTTGTTTTTCGCACTCGTGTGGTATTCCCTCATGTGGTTCCAGCATCATTGTTGCAGGGTTAAAGGAAGTGTCTCTGACGATTTCCACTCTCAAATCCTTGTTTAGTAAAGCTGTTTCCCATTTTGCTCTCCTTGCATCAGTGATTGTTTTGATGTTTGTGTTTTTCAACAGTGTTACTATACTGTGTGGGGTGTGCAATGTGATGGTTTGTGCACCTATCAGATTTTCCACAGCATTCACTGCCCATGTGGCACCATCAAGGGCTTGTATACATCGTGGTTGACCTATCATGGTAACAGGAATCTTTGTGGAAAAGTATCCAACTGGTTTGAATTGATCACCTGGTTTTTGACATAGCACTGCTGAGTAGGTCTCATCTCCCTCCCTGATCCACAAATGAAATGGCAAATGACCATCCGGAAGTCCCAAGGCTGGAGCTGAAATCAGTTTCTCTTTTATAGAAGTAAACGCATCCTCAGCTTCTGGTGTCCAGTTTATCTGTTCCACTCCAGGCTTTCCCCCTTTATACGAATCAATGAGAGGACTAGTGATGCTGGCAAAATCAGGTATATACTGACGACAATAATTGAAAAGTCCCATCACCTTCCGCATCCGTCACTGTCAGAGGTTTTGGAAGTTGCCATAATGCCTCTACATGCTCTGTTGTCATTCTCCTTCCCTCAACAGATATTTCTTGGCCTAAATAGATAACTTTAGTTTTGGCCAGCTGTGCTTTGTCGGGGTTAACTTTGAATCCACCTTTTCTTAGAGCTTGCAAAGTATTATTTAGAGTAGAATATTTAGAGCAGATATATGGCTGTTTTCGTCTGGACTTGCAATCAACAAGTCATCAACATATTGGAGGCAAACACTTCCTGAACTCTCAATTCCAGCTTTTCGCTCAGTTAAGAATTGATCCAGGGCTCTGTGAAAAACAACTGGAGAAAGATTAAGACCTTGTGGAAGTCTGTTCCAGACATACTGGTTTGCTCCCATAGTGAAAACCAATTTCTCTTGAGATTTTTCATCAATGGGTATAGACCAGAAAGCCGACAGCACATCTAAGACCGTGAAGATTCTTGCATTTCCTGGAATATCATTCAAAATGGTAGCAGGATTAGCCACGATAGGATGTGGCTTTGGCGTTACACTGTTACGTCTTGTGTAATCAATGGTTACTCTCCATGAGTTGTCTGATTTCCTGACTGGCCAGACAGGGCTATTAGTAGTAGAAGTTGTTTGTCACACAATTCCTTCAGTTTCCAAGTCTGCCACTATCTCTGCCACAGCTTGTCTTGCTTCTGGTCGAATGGGGTATTGTTTATGAGGGGCATGTATCGGTCCCTCAATAATAACAGGGTCAATGTTGGCTTCCCCACAATCCAATTTGTGTTTAGCCCAAACATCTGGATATAAACTACACAGAAGACCCCACACACCTTCCTTTCCCCAATCTCTGATAATTGGTTTTGCTATACCAACAGAACTTATATTACATGTGCGATCTTCATGTGGTATTATTCCAGATGTTGTAGCGATTTGATGACTGTCAGTAAATATGATCATGTTTAACAATGGTAAATTGTTCATACCTATAAGACTTCTTGTGAATTCGGCCCCACCCAGAAAGGTGTCCATAAAACTTCATCTTCATGTATTTGCAGAGGAACTGGTATACTTTTGTGAAATATCATGATATCTCCTCCAACTCCTATAGTCTCATGTGTTGTAGGTAGATTCAAATCAGTTATGGAGAGGGCAGCTCCCGTATCAATTAGGCAGTCACGTGAATGGCCCCCTATCAAAGCAGGGATGAAAAGGAGATTGTCTCTTTTCTTACTCATACAGGGGGCCGCTGATTCCTATTGTGGATGCATAATTCCCTCAATGAGCTGACGAACTTGTGCTTCAGTCCACGTCCTTGAGGGGTTTTATCATTGTTTTTCTCCCTGACCTGTCTAAATGATGGGCCTTTACCTTCTGCTCCACCTCCTTTAGCCCAACAGTCTGTTATGATGTGGCCAGGCTTTCCACAATTGCGGCAAACCTTCAACATTCTATCTGCATTGATGTTGGATTGAACGAATGCCACCCCTCTTCGATTTGGCTTATTTCCTTCATCCTTGTTTGATCTGATAGCCATCTCTAGACGACCAGCCCATTGCATAATTTGGTCAAATGTTTTTCCTGGCTTGACTCCAAGTAATAAGGCTTGTTGGTATTTGGTGCTAAAACCATCCACAAGTGTGTCAGTAAACTGTACATCATCTCCATCTGGTTCCTTCTTAGCACAACGAGCCCATCTTTCATAAGCATTCCATTTGCGCAAGGCATATTCATCTGGAGATTCATCATCTTTTTGCTTAATCAGTGTTACTGATGTGAAAGGAATCTTACCACTGCCCAGGATCTCTTGGATTTCTTTTTGGAACACATCTAAGGCTTGCCAGAGACCCAGGGGTCGTCCCTGGCCATCAACCCACAAGTCTATCCATTGGGCTGTTGTTATTGACACTGGCAAGCGTTCCCATCTGTCTCTTGGGATTTTAGCTTTTACAATGGTGTGTATGTCTCTTAGTGTCATTTGATGTGCTTCAACCAAGGAATCTAATTCTCACCAAAACTCTGTGTTTGGATCTTGTCTCTTCAAAGGAGGCAAGGCTGTGAGAATGGCTTGACATTCTCCTGGTGTGAATGGTCTTTCTTCCGTCATCATTTCAGATTGTAATTCTTCCCTTTTAACAGCAGGTGAAGAGAATTCAAGACCGACCTTATCAATTGTGATGCCGTCTTCTCTTGTCTCATCACCCCAATCAGAGGCAGGTGCTGGTGTACTTCGCAACATGTCTCTGTTTGGCTGGGCTGATTTGGATCTGGTTATTACTGGAGCAGCCTGTGCAGATGCAATAAATATTTTGTCAACTGGCCCTCCATTTGGCTTACAAGAACCTTTACATTGTTCAGGCAAAGTTGGATAAATTGGGTCGTATGGAGGAGGCATTACAGTCTTTGCTGAATTTACTGGTGCTTGCAAATATTTTCTTTCAGCCTCGGCTATTATATTTGTCCAATCTGGATCAAATGAATCATCAATAATTATGTTTTCTTTTTCTGAACATGTAATGGACATGATTTTATTCAACTTGTTATATGCTTCAGTCTGGGGCTTCATTGCTTCAACAAGTGGAACTGGACTCCCATCCGTACTGCAACAAATTCCACCTTGTTTCACAATCCAATGAGCTGCTAGGATTGGAAAGGCTTTCAGTTTGACAGAGTCTTTTTGGATCATGAACCATCTAAACTGTTCATCCAAAGAAGCATCAACATCCAGTCCTTTCTTCAAAAACTTGGCTTGTTTCTTCTTTTCCAAGTACCAAGCAGATATTGTTCTGCTATTAAAACCACTCTCTGCCATTTTGCAGATGATCTGTGTCTCTGTGCTCTCAGCAGCAGGGCTATGTATAACTCTGTGTGCGTGTGAGTGTCTATGTGTGTGTTGACTGCTGAAGGGAAGGGTCCTGCCCAGCCCTCTCTCTCTAGCCGACAACTCAGAAAACAAAGAAAGAAGTGAAAGAAAACAAAAGTTAAATCCTAAATATTCTTATAAATTCCTTTTTCTTTTCAGTTGAAGTCAGATCAGTCTCCTCCCCAAATATTGAACAGCTTTACTGTCAAAATCAGAAGGCCCACGATTCTAGCTACTATAAATTCATAAAGGCACCTTTATACTTTAGCATGTTTAAACGTTTTAGGGTTCTCAAAACAGCACTACCTTTAGCGCAGACCAGCCACTTTAAACTGCTTTAATCTCACAGCAAGTTGCACTTCTCCGTACTTCTTCTAAGTGCGGCTCTTCGGTGTGTGGACATGCTTTAGAGTTTTTTTTTTTTTACCTGCCAATTCTTGCAGACTTGCCCCATTCCAACACCTCACAGTCACAACGAGCTAATTGCTAAATCATATTACGGCTTATTCTTCCGAAAATTTGACTAAATGGTCTTTTGCACCAAAGATCCACTTTTACCCAGCTTCATTCAAATATTTTTGGAGGCTCACTGATCATAACAACTTACATAACATCAAATCACATCAAATTAAATTACTTAAAATGTAACTATGTCTGACACATTTGTTGGCAACACAACTGGTATTTTTATTTTTATTTATTTATTTATCATTTATTTATTTTAAATAACAGTTCTTTTTAGCAGTTTCATTCACTGTCTCAACACTATATATATCATCAGGCAGACTTAGAATTTTTAAGAAAAAGAAAATGTCTTACCTGATGAATTGATTGAGACAAATGTCTGAAATGCAGATCCTGTTCGTGACGCCAACTGTTGATCTGAAATTAAGCTTTGTCCCCTCTATAGTAGAATCACAGGACCGGATACCAATTGCCTTGCCAAAAACTCTTTATTGTCATATATATCAGGCATAGGAGAGAAACTTGTTGTCTTTGTGCCAGCTGTATGTGTTTCTCTGAGGCAGTGCATCACTGTTGAGCATTATATACCACTGACTAAAGGATTTGCAATTCCTTACAAGGTAGCGAAACATGTTGGTTTGTTGAAAATAGAATGTCTCACATCAGTTGAGGTATATCACAGAACAAATAGATCAGCTGAAAATATAAGCTATGTATGCATCAGTGATACATGTATGCACATTCCTGCATGTACACGCATTCTTTGTATGGCTAAAATTATCTCTTCTCCCTGTGTCTGCCATATGATACTAACATGTTCATGCAGACTTCAACTCATGCACTTAAACTTCACAAATACATTATACATCCAATTATGAATATAAATAATATTAAAATAATACATTTCTGGTCCACATATCCTAATGACAAAGATGAGTTAATGATATTAAGAAGAGGATTTATGACCTCTGGTAGCATCTCTTTTAATAGCCTCGTCGGTATAGGATCGAGCATACATGTTGTTGATTTAGATGATTTAACGAGTTTAGCCAATTCTTCCTCTCCTATAGCAGTGAATGAATGTAATTTTTTCTCAGTGACACAACAATGCTCTGTCTGATGTGATACTGTAGTAGACAGTTGCATGGTTATAATTTTCTTCCTAATATTATTGATCTTACACGTAAAGAAGTTCATAAAGTCATTACTGCTGTGCTGTTTACAACCATCAGAAGTAGAAGCTTTATTTTTGGTTAACTTAGCCACTGTATCAAATAAATAACTAGGGTTGTGTTTGTTTTCTTCTAAGAGAGTCGAGAAATTAGCAGATCTAGCAGTTTTTACGGCCTTTCTGTATGCAATCATGCTGTCTTTCCATGAATTACGAAAAACCTCTAGTTTTGTTTTCTTCCAGCTGCGCACCATTTTCCTGGCTGCTGTTTTAAGGGCCCGGGTGTGCTCGTTGTACCATGGCGTTGGACCATTTTCTTTAATCTTCTTTAAGCGCAGGGGAGCAACAGTGTCTAAAGTGCTGGAAAAAGAGAGTCAATAGTTTCTGTTGCAAAATCGAGTTCCTCTAGGCTATCTGGGATGCTGAGGAGATGAAACTGATGAGGAAGATTATTTAAAAAGCAATCTTTAGTGGCGGCAGTGATAGTTCTGCCATATTTGAAGCGAAGGGACGGCTTTGCAGCTTTAGCTAAATTAAGTATACATGATACTAGGTAATGATCTGAGATGTCGTCGCTCTGCTGCAGAATTTCAACGGTATCAACATTTATTCCATGTGACAATATTAGGTCTAGAGTATGATTAAGGCGATGAGTGGGTCCTGACACGTGTTGCCTTACTCCAATAGAGTTTAGAATGTCTCTAAATGCTAATCCCAATGTGTCTTTTTCACTATCTACATGGATATTAAAATCACCAACAATTAGTACTTTATCTGCAGCCAGTACTAACTCGGATAGAAAGTCAGCAAATTCTTTGATAAAGTCTGTATTGTGCCCTGGTGGCCTGTATACAGTAGCCAGCACAAATGTCAGACGGGATTTATCAATTACACTACATAATGCTACATAAAGAACCAAAACTTCAAAAGAATTATATTTTTGTATTTTGACAGGGCCAGCAGAGAAGGACCCGATGGCCCTGACAGACCACCACTAGTTAAAAGTGAATCTAGTATTCTTTAGCATTGCTGGTGCCATGCCATGAACCCTGCTCCCACAGCAAACACAACCGAAATGAACCAAACCATGGTTCCAAAACCGTGATATGAACCAAACCATGGCATTGGTATATCATTACATCCCTAATAAATATATAAATAAAATATATTTCAGGTGTGTTGCAATAGGCAGTACAAAAGGAAATGATAATACGGGCAAGAAGTTGGAAGAGGCTGTTCTAGGATAAATCTTTAAAAAAAGGAATTTACAGTATTATTTACTATGTAAGGACTCACATGAGAAGCGACCAAAGCAAAAAGATAATCAAAACACAACATGCCTAACTCACATTTGCCCTCTATACTGACTTGCAAGACAAAAAACAAAAAACCCTGAGAATTACATGGAAAGTCTTCAATGACGCCTAACTAAACTACAGTATGCAGCAAAAACGTCTCTGGTTATGTATGTAACCTTATGTAAGGGTGGATCGCCTACAGTGGTTCTGACTGCAGGGTTGCCGAATGACTAAAGAAACGTTATCAGCAAGATGATAGAAAACTGCACATTTCTCGTCTTTACCACCCACTGCAGCTTATACCAACAACGGAAATAAGCGCAGTTACAATAGCAAAATATGTGGGAGAGCGTTGCTATAATGTGACTATATTGTATTGCAATAGGTAGCACTTCAAAGTCAATACCAAATCAAAACTAGTTAGCACATAATTTGTAATTGAAAGAATTTAATGACAAAATCTAGTTATGGTTACACTTAAAATAGTTACAAAATAAATGTATGAGATGATAAAAACTTATGCCATTAATCGTACCCAGCATGAATGTTACCTGAGAGATAGAAAGAGAGAGGGGGAGAGAGAGACAAAGAATAGAAGAGAGCAAAGAAGAGAAGAGCCAAAGAGAAGGCCCCCAAGAAGAGAGAGCCAGAGAATAAAAGACAGAGCAACAGTTACAATCTTCTTTTATCTATTCCTTGACCATGTGACTGAAACCCTAATGTGAGACATTCAAACTGACCAATCAGACCAAACTTCCCCCACTGTGCTACAGGTGTGACATTTGGTCTACAGGCCTTCAGCATTTCTTTGTCTTTAGGAATTCCAAATGGCCCTTCTGATAAGAAAGATGGGGGTTGAAAACAGTAAAGCAAATGTCTTTGTTCATTTTCAAAAATCAAACATCTTTGATTATTTTCAATCCTTTCACTTAGTTCCCTGAGAACAGGGAACGAGATGCTGTGTCTTTAGGCGCTTTTGGGGGAACGCCTCCAGCGTGACAGGTGTCTGAATCACTATCGAATCACATCAATCTCATTGACCAGTGACAGCCTCTGATGTCATCACTGTGCGACCAGGAAGTATATAAGGGCGCTGTGCAAACATGACCGCATTTTCTTCGTCTGAAGGGACTGTCTGGCAGGCAGGCCCCGAGGCATGGCAACGAGACGCAGCGTCTTGTTCCCTGTTCTCAGGGAACTAAGATTACATATGTAACCAGAGACGTTCCCTTTCAAAAGGGAACTCGCGCTGCGTCTTTGGATGCTTTTGGGGAACGGTATACCCACGCCGCCATGCTGAGGGGAATGCATGCCATTGGCCATGACAAACTGTCAGGACAAGCAAATTCAACTGAAATGCCTGAACCACTCCCCCTCTGGTCACACTAGGCTGTCAGTGACAGCATCCTCTATGGTCATAGCCCGAGCTAAACCTCGGTAGGAAACTTTGTACACTTCATGAAGTCCTAGCCAGGCCGCTCAAAGGCCTGGAACCAGCCAGTTCAACAGAAGGGGTTCTTTTAAGTGAATGTGACTAGGGGACCCGAGGGCACCCCAGCCAGCCACCGAATGCCACCAGGGAGGCCTAACCTGGTGCCGCTTCCAAGGGACACTCCAGCCCAGCCTACCCTGTCAAGGAGCTCAGAGCCTGCCCGGTAGGTAACCAAGCTGTAGGCTAAACAGGTCCCTTCCTGTAGGGACTGAGTAGCAAAGCGATACCTCGTCCCGGTGTGAGACCGCCTAGAGATGCTATCAGCTAAGGCCAGGTCGCTGATCGCAGGTCTCCACTAGCTGTCAGCATGATGGCAGTTATTAGTCCCCTCAGGGAGGCCTGGTGACAAAAGGTGGACATCCAATTACTACCTGGGGACTCATCCCCAGGGAGGCTAATGTAGGGCCTACCAGATGACGAGGTCTTGCTACTGAAGCCGACATTGTTGGATACTCACATCAGCATACACATGGGGCGACCACAGGAGGCCTTTCAAGGCTAACTACCTGGTTGTCACCGTAGTGCTTAATCCTTCCAACCGTCGGGACTCACTCGCAAGGTGGCCTACCGAAGCCTACTACCAGACCTGGAGTCTACTGCCCAGACTGCCCAAACTGGCTAACCTAAAGGATGCTAAACCTACATTCACTTAGTGAGGGGCCTGGGGTGACAGCACTTATAAAATATATCTTAGTGAAACGCCACCGTCATCCCTAGAAGCCTAGGCCAGCAAATGCAATGGCCCTATAAGTGCCGGCCTGCATGCATAGATCCCGAGGCCCATTAGGGTAAAAGCCTTACACGAGAAGAGGCCCTCAGGCGGAAACCTAGCCCCACAGAGCTGGTCCCAGATCTGGCTGTAGTTCATGCATTAGTGTGGACTTACTACATTCTTTAAGTCAGTTTTAGATGCTAACACTTTACCCCAAGGTGGCTGTAAGTCACCAGTCCTTTCAAAAAGAACATACACGTTACTGCAGACCCGCGAAAATGCGCAGCGTTTACTGTATCAAATTACTCACACACTGGGAGGAGATAAAACACTGCACACAGCACTGAAGTGCTGCTTGTTCTCTGCTAGTAATACCAGTCCGTCTGGTTATGATTCACCGTTTTAACCACCTGACAGGGAAACTACAGGGCCCTAGTCCAATATTTGCGATAATACAACGATCCCCAAAGCCCTCTACAGGAAGCGTAAAGTCTTATAAAAATATATTAGTATTTTCCCTCTCAAGGGGACTTACCAGTTCGCCTGCGGCCCGAAATGATATCCACCAAAAAGCTTTATTCACGACACATATGCTTAGGTGTACTATTACCTGGGGCCTCAGGGGGGTGCTCTCACAAACCAAGCCAGGCAGGCCGTCAGACTCTGACATTCGTCATCATAGGCCCAGCCCGGCCTGGTGTAGGACCCTCCGGGGAAGAAGGAACTAAGAGAAAGGACACGGCTATAGTCTATCGCCCCCTTGGGGGCCGGGACCCGCCCCAGCGTGATCCCCGACGCTGGTTCCGGGTTGTCTCGCCTGCGTCCTTCCTCCTCCTGGTGCGGGAGTCCCGCCTCTTCTGCGCCCTGCTCCGAGCCGGAGGGGGAGCATGAGAGGCGACACTAACTCGCTGGCCCTGCCACCAGTCCTCAGACCGTGACGGGGTAGGAGCCCTTGCCTGCCTGGGTGCAGCCCCGGATCTCAGCGAAATGCACATCTAAATGCCGCCGAGCGCGCCTTCACCTCTCTGAATCTTCCCACCACCGCCTCGACGGAGGTGCTGAAGAGTTCAGAGGGCGAAGCCGGGGCATCAAGGAGAAAGGACTTCTCTTTCTCCCTGATGTCCGCGAGGTTAAGCCACAGATGTCTCTCCGTGGCCACCATAGCCACCATCGATGACCGATGGCGACCGCTGTTTATTTGGTGGCCTGGAGAGCTAGGTCAGTGGTACAGCGCAGCTCGGCCACCACATCAGGGGGTAGGCCCTCCCCCTGATCGAGAAGCCTCAGCAAATCAGCCTGGTAGGCCTGCAACACTGCCATAGTGTGCAAAGCCGCCGCAGCCTGACCCGCTGACGTGTATGCCCTGCCATTAAGATGCGATGTGGTCTTGAGTGCTCTAGACGGCAGGGTGGGGGCTCTCAGTCGCAAACGTCTCGTCAATCGACACGTACCCGGACTCGGACTCATTTTCCACATCAGCGAAGTTGCCCCACTGATAGCGAAAAGTCACCCTCAGCATGAGAGTGGTCATTCTCAGATGCTGGACCCTCCTCCCTCGAGAAGAGGGCCAGGCGAGAGCGGAGCGTTCTCACGGGGAACCACCCACAATTCGAAAGGGAACTACAGTACAGGGAACTTTTGAAAGGGAACTACAGTACAGTGGGTGGCACTCGCCCCTTACCTTATTTAATACAGAACAGTGATTTTTTTTTTTTTTTATGTGTTGTGCAATGTATATCACATGCTTACCTGGCTGCTTCTCCCAACCTCAAACACACACAGAAAAAAACAAGTACTTAAGCGGGTGTAAGTATAGGATACATGACAAGTCACCAATACAGACTATCAAATAACAAAAAACAAACCAATGCAAATAAATGACAATGCAATGCTTTGTGGTTTGTCATCCTGCTTTTGGCTGACAGTGATTGGTGGTAGGTGGGTGGTGACTTCAGCAGATTAAGGATGTACCAGCAATAGCAGGTTACTAAGAAAGTTAAAGTAAAAAAATATATAGAGAAAGAGATGAGGGAGTGAAAACATAAATACAGCCCAAGGACGTAACACAGATTTATGTTTGCTCTCTTAATGCTGCATAGGTTGACATTAAGAATCCTTCAATCCATCAGTTGGGCTGCTATCAAGAACATGCGTCAGGCTCTATCTACTGTGCACAAGAATCAAGATGTCTAGCATACAATTAAACTGACCCCCTCCTATCACACAAATACTAAATATTAATACAGAGACCGGTATGACTTGTGACATGCATGTATGTCACATCTGATTACCAACTGATTTTTGTTCTTTTTTTTCGGCAGTTTTCAGCATTCATTATGCTACAGGTGGCCGAAGGCAGAGGCCGCATCCATCCAGGAATAGACAGTGACACTATCCTAAAGGAAATGTTCAAAAATCAAGATCGTAACACAGACGGCAAGATAACTGAAGATGAACTGAACACCATAGTAAACGAGGAAGAGGAAGTGCCTAAACATGAGGAGTTGTAAGGGCAACTAGAGAATGGGGTCTTTAGAAAGACTTGTTTTTTGAGATATCAGGTTTTTGTAATTCATTTGTAATTGGCTGAATAAGTCAACCTTGGTGCAGAGAATCCTTAGGTGATGGGTAATGTTCCAATGACATAAATTGCACTATAAAAGATGTAATGGTTTATTTCATTTATTTTAGCATGCTTTATTTCATTTATATGCTTGTTTTATTGTATTTACTTGTGCTATTACTATTATTTGTTCTTATTTTATTACTGACTGTTTACTTGTTTTTAAATAAAATTTTAAATTAGGTAAGTTAAGTATGTAAAGATTAGGCTAGTAAATAACATTTTATTTATATTGCACGTTTGAAGCTGGAACTCACAAAGTCCTTTACGCAATATAAGAACAATCACTAATACATTCATGAAGAGCTATACACAATATAAAAACAAATATAAAATACCCAATCCCCAAAACATCACAAAATACTAAAAGCACATTTATACAAATACGTTTTTTTAACAACATTTAAAAACAGACACGCATTCAGCGGATCTAATATCCACTGGCAAACTACTCCATAACTTTGGAGCCCTTACTGCAAATGCTTTGTCTCCTTTAGTCTTATATTTGGTTCTAGGAACA